>JAHWFO010001077.1:232104-262912 GCA_023313115.1 Rhysida immarginata
CACACACACACACACACACACACACACACACACACACACACACACACTCAAAAAGCCAAAGTTGTCAAATCGGTGAAAAAAGTGCAGGCCATTTTTCTTTTTATTAACATCAGATTCCACCGAATAGAATAGTTACAGCACTCCATTCATTGTCCGTCTTGGAAAAACTGCAAACAACATTTCTGGGTGGAAAAGCCAGAATTCTATCCCATAATTGACCGCATATTACGCGAGGAAAAAACATCAAATTTGTTCTAAAGCCCTGATCTGGCCCCTTGTGTTCTCTTTGTTTCCCAAGGACAAAAGTTTCTGGAACCTTCAGTCACCTTTAAAAAAAACCGGAGGCGATGCTCAGAAGGAGGCAAGATTCGGTTAAGCTGATGCCATGTTCAGCCAATTGCATTCAAGTGGATGGGAACTAGTTCGAAAAATACTACCGCCAATCAGTACTGGCTTGGTTTGGTTTTATAATGGGCGCGTCAACCTCTAAGGCCACTTACGCCCTATACAAAGCGTTTCAAAAATGCTTTTACAAACTATGAGAACAGGTTCCTTACACCAAAACAAGAAAAAAAAAGTTCATATAAACATCAAAATCGGAGGGAATCTCTAATGCATAGGAGATTAGAAATACCGGGTACGGATTAGAGGTTCCCTCCGATTTTGGTTGTTCCATTCCACAGTTCTGCTTAAGTTTTGATGTCCGAAAATCCTCCGTTTTCGAGTCATTGGAGCTCATCCACAATAAACTCATAATAAATGCTCGAAATGTCCTCCTCTTGCTTCTCAACGCGCATGCACTCGTCGAATCATGAACTGTCGCACCGTGACGGTTTCGAATAGTTTCGCAGGCTTCCAGAGGGTGTCTGCTGCATAGACCAATTGTTTAAGGCGTCCCCAGAGATAATGAGCCAAAGAATGGAGTTCGGGCGAACGTGCAAGGCCATGGAACTGGTGTTGCAAAATTATAGAGGACAGTAGTGCTGGGTAGCCTATCCTCTCGCTTCAGGGACCGTTTCATAAAATGATAATTGGGAAATTTTATTTTGTTAACCCATTTACGTCGAAATTGGTAAAAATGGAAATAGAGACGTCTTCATATCTTAAATTTATATTCTGGAGCATAAAAAATTATTTACAAAGACATAAAAAAATCACAAAATTATTTTGAAATGCAGTACAAGTTTCGCCATCTATGGACGACAGCATATAAGTTTAAATAAAATTTAAGTGTAAATGGGTTAAATTGGAGGGAGTGGGGGAGGAGAATAGTGAAAAATAGCGTGTCACGCCTTTGTCAAGTTTATTACACAATAAATGTTCAAAGAAACTCATGAAAGGAGAGTCATCTTTTAAAATTCTTATTAACGAGTTCTGCAGATCCAATAGCTTCTTAAATCTTTGTATGGGTGACATTCTATCAAAATATGTTTAACTCTAAGAAGAGTTCCACATGAGCACTTTAGGCTAGGTTCATTCTTTACTAACTGAATAAATGGTTTACCGTTAAAAAATTCAGTCTGTCTCCTTTTGAATAGCTCTCGTATTCTTCTGATCCTTTCAGAACACTCTTTCGAAATACGAGGTGCGAGCCAGAAGTTTCCGGAAAGACAATTGTCCTGCGTCAACAGATCATGCTAAGATGCTAAACTACCTCATGCCACCTTCAGCTTCACTAAGGAATCATCTACAAGCTATCGCCGTCGAGGAAAGCCGTGTTAGTTAATATTGTGCGCTTTTCTAAAGTTGTGTTCAAAGTTGTTTCGCGATGACCCATTTTTTGTAAACCACTCTTTATATACAATTTTGTTTCAAACTGGAGATAGAACAAGGGTTAGAAATCAGGAAAAAAGCAATATGACTTTAACATCCTGTTCTCTATGTCGTCTCAGAACATTGCAGTAGAACAGCCCGTTCACCTTCTGTCGTATGGGAGAAATTCCTCCTGGTTAAGTCAGCACCCAAAAGCCTAATGCTTGTTACATTCGTATCCACGCTATTTAGAACGAGGACGCCCACTCCCAGAAACACCTCTTATAAGGGTTGCTATTACATCAGATGGAGTGGCGGATACGGCAAAATATTCACACAAACAATTGACGAAATCGACGACAAATTAATCCTTTTGGACACGGTGTTGCAGCCGTTTGCCTTTACAAAATGTTTTACGATTCCAACTGGAAGACGATAAACAAAAAAAAATTGTTTGCTAATCACAACCGCCAAAGCCGGAAGTGGAGGAGAAGGAGGAGGTCTTCCTTACTTTAATTCTCCTCGCCCAACTGTTTTTATTTCCCTTTTGTGGTAGTAAATGCGAATAAATTTCCTCCTCCTCCCCGTTCTATTTGCATATCTAACAAGTTAGTCATTTTTAATGGCGCTTTTCACTCACTCTTAACGTGGAGAAAATTATCGCTCGCAACTCAAATGACAATGGTTCACGCGACGCTCCTGCAAGTGACACCCGCTCACTTTATTTATGGTCCCCTTCGCTTTGATGACGTCACTTTACGGTTGACAGGTGGGGACCGCAACCTGCTTCGCCTTTCTGGTTGGCTTTCCATTTTTTTCTCTTTCTCTTTCACCCTTTCTTCTTCCAGTGAGGCGCTTAACGAATACATTAACGAGAGCGAGAACAAAAGTAGCGGAAAAGGGGGGCTCTGGGATAAGAGGGTAGGTGTGCGTGAAGTCAATTTTATGACTTTGTTTGCTTTCATTTCAGGAATAAATTTCCCATTTCGGAAGGGGCAAAAAAAAAAAAAAAATTGAAACGGGGACCATTTCTTCTGCAATGTTGCTGTGGTATTCGCGAAACGTTCCGGTGGTGAAGAGGCCATCATCGCAGACACGACCCATAGCAAAACGCACGGCGAATTAAGGGACAACATCCGACAACACCTCTCGCTGGATGCCCAGATAAAACGGGTGGAGCGATCTCTTTGGTTGGTGGGCCCTTTTAATTCTCTCTCTCCCACTTGGTCATCCGCTCTATTAATTTACTCTCGTTAACCGGAATAAAAGACCCCCCATCAATTCGGAGCACGTGCGCGGCACCACCCTCTCGTCACCAACCCTTTCTGCGTCAAAAGGATAAAGCTCAATTACCGGCGGAAACGTCGTTAATCTCCCGTCAGCCATCGCGCCGGCGCTAAGTAATTGAAGCGACCGTGACGTCACCGGGGAGGATCTGCTCGGGCCACTTCCTCAATCCATCTCCTTCAACTCGGCCAACTCGGAATCTGCGACGACAAAACGCAAAATCGGCAGGGCTCGGTCGCCGATTCCAAATCTGTAGAGTCAGCAGAAAACCGCTCAATTCACTCACATAAAATACTCTTTATACTCACAACTCTTATCAACTTGGAATTGATCATTTTCCCGTTTAGAAATTTAAAAATCCAAATAACCAGTGAGAAATGCATTATTTAAAACAAAAGAACTTATAAAGTTTATTGCTGAAACTTATGATACTGTGTGTACGTTTTGAAAAAAAAAAAAATTAAAAAAATAAATTTTCGATTTTTGAAGTTCTGATTTCGAATTCTTAAAGTCATCGAAAAGTATAATAGAAATGTCTCAAACCCCTGACCCTCGACAGTTGTGGATTTTAGGCATTAGCTCAACACAGTATATTTGGACTCTTCGAAGCGTCTGATAAAATCCAGCATTCTCGGCTTATTCAAAAAAATAAATGCACTAAGTACTTATCTGAATACCTCGAGATTAATTGGACTCTAAGGGTTAAATTTCGAGGGAGAATTTCTTCAGAAAGAGCAATTTTGAGCGGTGTCCCCAGGGTTCTCCGCTGGGTGATTGGGTGTCGTTAGTACTCGCATGTGAGCACTGTTACGATTTTGAATGCGTAACTCGGAAATTACTTGTTGGAATACGATCGAATTTTAACAGTGTACACAGTTTTATGTACCCTATTATTCCTCCAAAATTCATTAACCTAGTCGTTATAGAACCTGAATTATTAACATGTTCATCTTGGTGGCGGCATTTTTATTTCTGTTCATATCTTAGTTAGCGTGCAAATTCGGACCCATGTCCATAGCAACTTTTTTGCTTAGAATCACCCATACTATCTCCCCTAAAAGTTTGTAAAAGTATTTTGGAAACACCCTGTATATGATCCATATCTGTACAGGGTCTTGCAAAAATATACAGATAGACAGTACGGCTGGGTAGCCTATCCTCTCGCTGCAGGGGCCGCTTCCTAAAATGATAATTGGGCAATTTTATTTTGTAAACTCATTTACGCTGAAATTGGTAAAAATAGAAATTGAGATTTCATATTTAAATTTCTATTCTGTAGCATGGAAATGTTGTGCTTCGAATAAAATGAGATCATAAACTATGAAGAACGTTTTGAAATCGTAAATAAAACAAAACTTTTTTAATCCATCTGCTTACAACGTTCCATCCATTACAAGAAAATTTCATAATAATAATAAACTCAACAATCCACTAAGCAACAATAATGCTACTCACGATCTAACAGTCAAAACATTTCCTACACAACAATCATTTATCTTATTTATGAATACTATAAATTATTACACTAACAGGAAAGACATAAAAAATAATTTACAAGGACAGAAAAAACATTCCATCTATGGACGACAGCATATAATTTTAAATAAAATCTAAGTTTGGAATCGCTAGGAAAACAGGCCAGGAACTGAAGTCACTAGTTAGGTTTCTTGTTAAATGAATTTTAATTTTTATTTTTAAGTTATCATGGAGCATGTTTAATTTTTTAAGTATCATGAAATAATTGGCTATTTATTGAACTGCATTTTCATTTCATCGAAATTTTTATTGTCAACTTTTCGGACCTTCAAAATTCAAAATTTTTCATCGTTATCATTTCATATGGTGACCTTTTAAACAAGTGCCGAGTCAACAATGAAGTCCGTTTCTACGAGGTGTGAAAATTATTGCCAGGACAGTGGACTTAATGAGATTACTTGGACTGTTAAAAGCTTATTTAGTAATCTTTTAAATTTTATTAGTTTTAAGTTCCTTTTTAATTATATTCTTGTAATTTTTTTGTAAATTATTTTTATGTCTTTACATCCTACAGAATATAAATTTAAGATATGAACAAGTCTCAATTTCCAGTTTTACCAATTTCGGCGTAAATGGGTTAACAAAATAAAGTTTCCCAATTATTTTATGAAGCAGCTCCTGAAGCAAGAGGACAGGCTACCCAGCACTACTGTCCTGTATATTTTTACAACACCCTGCATATTGCGGGGAGGCCATGGTCTAGGGGGCTTTCGCAGAGCAAACCAGCTCTGTGAAGTTAAGCATCGCCTAGCACGGCTAGTCACTGGATGAGTGACCATCAGTGGCATGCGATCTTTACCCCCCCCCCCCGCACGTAAACCGTCGTCGGTCCCGGCTGCTGCTACAATCTTACACCCGCCGTTAAAAAATGCGGAAGTCCATAAGATATCTCAAAAGGCATTTCCAAGGAGTAACACAAACAGACTTTGACTGTCAGACTTCCCCACGAAATGAATCATAATGAACTCTGTCTTGTCCATATGTTCTTTTCTATGTCATACGCTAAATAAATAAATAAATAAATAAATCTATATACTAATAAGTCAATATTAACTTATTTGCTTATGCAGATGATGTCAAAATATCCCGGCATATTTATGAACAATCGGACTTTTCTGTCTTGCAAAATGAGACCAATGGGTTCGGCTTAAAGCGCTCGTAAACTTTTGTCATACGATATAACCGTAAAAGGAATGCTATTCTGTTTAATTATCAAATTACTGACACTTAGTTATCTTGGAAAGGGGATAAGGACCATCTCGGCACTAAAAGTTCATGATTTTTAGATTTTCAATTTCTTCAATGAAGATAAAAAGATAGAGGGATGGGTCTTTCAAGTCACCCTTCTATTTTTCAATTTCCTTTAAGAAGCCAAGCCAGAACTTCAAAAATCCAAATTTTTTATCGGACGCACGCACAGGCGTACAGATTTCAATAACGAACTTCGATTGAAAACAATAAGCTGGACGTCCGCTTTTCCGTCTTCTTCTCCTTCGATTCCATGCAGCGTTCAGAGAGCAACAACCTTCGAGGCACTTCAGACAAAAGAGCAATCTCTATTATCTCCGAATCCATCATAAATAAATAAAGCGCGCACCCAAACAAACAATGCTGCGACGAGAAATAATTTCCTCTCCCGTTTTTTAAAGACACGACTTATTAAAGGACGAACGAAATGACTTCGCTCTCTATTTGCTCAACTGTTTACTTTCTCTGCGTACGGGTGTCGTTCACAAACAAACAGACAGACAGACAAATAAAAGTAGCGCCCAAAGAAGCCAGGTTTGTCACCTACTCGGAAGAGATGAGAAAGTGTAATTGAAACGATTAATTGAGCTCATTCCTCTAGCTTTCCAACGCGGCCTCGTAATGAAGAGGAGGAGGAGGACAGTCGAGTGAATGAGTGTCATTGGGGCTCGGAGACGCGTGGGGAGGAGTCGTGAACGTGACGAGGATCCTCGGTTGACAATTCCCCTCGTCCGTGTCGACGTTCGCCTTTTTGTAGGGGCCACTTGACAAATGATCGGCAACGCCGTCTCTTCTTCTCTTCTTTCTGACCCCCTTCCCCCCCCCCACCACCAACTCCACCTAGAACGATCGATTTCTGATCATCTCGAGAGGTGGCAGACACCGAGAAAACAAACAGCACGAAGAAGACAAGGCAAAGGACAAAACTGGCGCTTCTACCACTCACAGAATCAAAACTGGCTAACGAAACAAGGTCGTTGCAGAACCTTGGTAACGGAACACGACCTCCTTTTCCTTTTGTGATCAACAGAAGCCAATGACCAGTGCCAAAAATGTACGATGTTGTAATCCTTTTCCATTTGATTCGACAGAAAAACAAATGACAAAACAGACAAAACTGCGAAGGGTCATGGGGGCGCGAAGAAGATAAGATGGCGGCGGTGAAAGAGCAAAGGAAAGAGAAAAAAAAAAAAAGTCGACAGAACGGACGACCTGTTTGTTGCTCTCTTTGCTCGTGTTAGACGTCAGCCCGTTTGACAACAATTCCCATCCGTCAAAGGGACAATAGCTCGGAGGGGAAACCACGAACGAACACAGAACCCAAATGTCGCTTTCCTTCCACACAAGCCCCCCACCCCACCCCCCGCACACACACACATGCTCCTCCTTTACAAGATCGTCTTCGGTCGAAAGTGAAGAACTGCCTGCGGGCCAAGGGCTTTAAAAAGGAAACAGTCACGAGGCACTCGGATCGGATTGGCAAAAAAATTATAAAACGTTCCGAAACCAAAGAGAATGAACTACACGAGTGACGCGAGCTTATGTATGCTTGGAACTACGAGGCCATTTCAATAAGTGACGCACAATAATTCTTCTTGTGTATAACTTTTCTATATACGAAACCAAACGGCATTGACAATGAAACTACAGTTTTTAACATAAGAATCTAGTCACTCAACACATTTCTCCCATCGTGGCACCAACTTCTTTATATCATCGGCTGATTTCACGTCCTCGTCAAACTGTTGTCCAGTCATGAAACTCTTCATGGGACCAAACAGGTGAAATTGCAATTTTTCAAGAGCAATGTCGTACGCTGTTCCAGCCGAATGTTGAACCGCTCTGCCAAAATCTCCAAAATGAGCTCGTCTGTCCGTCCGAATTACCTGTCTCAATGTGTCGACATTGCTTGCTGTTGGAAGTGGTTACAAGTAGGCCGCAAGAAGTCGAATCGGTGAGGTCTTAAAGCAAAACAACTGCACTACTGGATACGGTCTTAAAGCGATCTAGGCAATCATCACCTTACACTTCCACCGTTTATTTGCGAATTTCAGTCGGGATTTTCCGTTGAGCCCACAGAAAACAAACAACACTTCACAACTTTTCGATAGTGGCACACACGCCATCTTTGTTTTTAAGTTCACAATTTTGCACCAAGTGGGACAGCAACATCGAGTACCTTTCTGTGGCGTGATATTCAAACGTTATTTTAGCCAAATCTCGACCTTTTTGGTAAATACTCGAGGCTTAACAAATAACTGTGCATTACGTATTAAAAGTCCTCATATGGACTTGACAATATCCCATCCTCATATATTTATAAAGCTTGTATGCCAGTTTTTTTCATATCCTTTTATCTAATCTTCAATCTTTACTTTCAAACGGGCATCTTCCCTAATGTGCGGAAGCAAAGCAAAACAGTTCCTATATTCAAAAAGAAAGGTCATAGAAAAGATATAAAAAATTATCATCCTATCTCCATTCTTAGCTTTCCTGCAAAAATTTTTGAATATTTAGTCTATCAGAAAATATATACTTTTTTATCTCCTGGTTTCTCTTCTTGTCAATATGGTTTTATTAAAGGTCGATCAACTATCTCAAACCTCCTGGACTATGTACGTTTTATTGGAGATGGTATAAATGAAAACAAACAAGTTGATGTAAGTTATATCGGTCTTGAAAAAGCCTTTGATAAAGTTGATCATTTTCTACTCATAAAGAAATTGATCAATTATGATTTACAACTCATTATGTCAAATGGATTTTCTCGTATTTAACTGACAAAATCAACTATGTAAATATTTATGATATCTACCCGTCCAGTTTTATGTCCTACTCAGGTGTTTCTCAAGGATCAATACAAGGACCTCTACTTTTTATTACATTTATCAATAATGTCCCAGAATCAGTAAAATATTCCCAAATATTCCTTTTCACAGACGACATTAAGGGTGTGTCTAAAAAATCCGACCGGTCACAGCCCGTCGCAAAGCTCGTTTTGGAGCCACCAGTGACTGACTCGAAATTTTGACTATGTCCGATTGACGCGGGAACGATGGAGGTATACATAGCTGGTTTTATTCATTTTAAATTATCTCCCGATTCGGACGACCCTCGATTCATAAAGTAACGACCGGTCGCGATGAGCGTTTTCATAGCGCGACCGGTCGCGGTCGGCTGCCTCGGTGAGTAGAATCAAAATGGCGAACGAAAGTAGAAAATTCAAGTGTTCGAGTGCCCGATACGTATTAAATATATTTTAGAGAAAGGAGATGGCGAAATATGACGAGGAACCTTGCTGCGACGCAATTTTAAAGCAAAATGCTCATGACCGCGCTGTCTATGAACGGACAAGCGGAAGCAAACGGCCGCCGATCGTACCATGTAACCTGTTGGCGAACGGTCGGAGTTTTCAGACACGCCCTAAAATAGGGAAAATTCTTAGTACTTCTATTCTCACTCAAGAATTACAATTTGATCTTCAATCCATTGAATCATGGTGTAGTGAAAATAGAATATCAGTTAATGCTAAATGTTACTGTATTACTTATTCATTTTAAAAAACTGTTCATACTTTTGATTATATTTTAAATAACACTCTTCTGCAACGAAAATCAAATAGTAAAGATCTAGGAGTCATATTCAACTCAAAACTATCTTTCAATGACCATATTCATTTTATTACAACTAAAGCTTATCATTTTATTACATATTTTATCATAACTTTAGTAATATTAACATTTCAGTGTTTCTTTTTAATGTCTTGGTAAGATCAATATTAGAATATGCCTCCACCATTTGGTCTCCGTCTCATGTTACATTACAATTAAGTTTGGAAAAAGTACAAACAAATTTCTTGCGTATCTTTTCAAACTCTTTCATCCTGCATCCTTAGATAATAGTAAATGCATATAACTAATACTTATCTTCTAAAATGTTGTATACATGTGATAAACTATCTAAGAGATAAACTACATAGATTTGATCTTTGCTATTTATCATAATATCATTTACTCTTCTACATTTCTTAATTACGTGTATCCAAGCTCAATTCCCGAAACAATGACATTTTTTATTTACCTTTACTAAAGAAAACAATTATAAATAATTTACCCTTCTATAGAATGTTTTAAATTATGTGATATTTTATCCAATCTGATTGTTATCAATGCAATGAAATTGTTTACATTTTTCTTTGATTACAATCTTTTTCATATGAGTATTTTCATTTTTATACAGGGTGTAAATTTTAAGTTGACAAAGCAGAATAACTCGAAAAATAAGCTTCACACGAAAAAATGCGTAGAATCCAAAGTTGATTATTTTCGAGGGGGCATCTGCTGGTGCTAAAATTAGCCCACCCCCCCCCCGGCCCCTGGGGGTGGGGCGGGGGGCAACTTTAAAATTTCAAATGGGAACCCCTATTTTTTATTGCAGATTCAGGTCCTACATAAAAAACTACGTACATTTTGTCTGAAACATTTTTTTTATTTTTGGTAGATGGCGCTGTAATTCAAGAAAATCCATTTTCTCATTTTTGCGTGGAAATAACTAATTTATTATTCATTTCGATTCCTACATTGTTTTAACTACAATGTAATTTGAAGACATTTCGTCAACAAACAAATAACGTAAACATTGGCATTTTTTTCAGAATGTTTACATTTTAAATTCTGATCTTTAGAAGAAAAGATTGTAATTTTTCAACTGTTTTTGTGAGTGTACAACGCCGTATTGCTTTTGAATTTACATTATGAATTATCTTTCTGTGGAAGAAAAAATTGAGATGGTGTACATTTATGGAGAAAGTGGGAGAAATTTTGATAATGCAGTCGCGCTTTATGCTCAGCGTTTTCCTGGCCAAACGCGATCACGGTCTTCTTTTGTTCGAGTTATTAAACAATTTACTGCGGAAGGTAGTGTGAACCAGAAAAAAAGAACCCGTGCAGCTACTGTTTGTGGAGAAAACAATCAAGTGTCAGTCCTAGCTGCTGTGGCTCATAATCCACATGCGAGCACAAGAGAAATATCAAGGCAATCAGGAATTTCACATATGAGTGTTTGGAAAATGCTGAAGCTCCACAAATTTCATCCATATCATGTATCTATGCATCAGGAACTACATGGCAATGACCACCAAAACCGTCTAACGTTTTGTCACTGGGCACTTCAGCAGATGCAAACAAACCAACATTTTTTTGCACGAGTTCTTTTCTCCGATGAGTCAACATTCACAAACCACGGGGAAGTTAATCGACATAACATGCATTACTGGAGTGAACAGAACCCACACTGGATTCGAGAAGTCAACCATCAGCGACCTTGGTCAATTAATGTTTGGTGTGGGATAATTGGCGATAAACTTATCGGTCCATATTTTATAGACGGTAATTTGAATGGCAACAAATATCGTAACCTACTTGAAAATGAACTACCAGATCTACTTGAAGACCTGAGTATTGAACTTCGACAACACATGTGGTTTCAACATGATGGTTGTCCAGCGCATTATTCATTAGTAGCGCGCGAAGTACTACATCGACTTTACCATGGTCGCTGGATCGGCAGGGAAGGTCCTGTGAATTGGCCAGCCAGATCGCCTGACCTTACATCGCCAGATTTTTTCTTATGGGGTTACCTCAAAGATATCGTTTATAAGGAAACGCCAACCACTCGCGAAAACATGATTCAAAGAATAAGAGATGCTTGCGCTGCAATTACACCAGACATGTTATCAAGATGTGTTCAGGAATTTACAAAACGAGTCAATAAATGCATCGAAGTTGGAGGTCATCAATTTGAACATTTAATTTCATAAAACGGCGAGATGCAAGGGATTTAAGGACAACAAGCAGGCCGAAAGTGAGAGGCGAGGGGACTCACTGGAAATACAAGCACCCCGAAATTCATTTACTTGCAAGTATTTGCAAATAAGAAAAAATAAAACGAAAACAATCGGTCCTTTTAAGGACCACCAAATCTTAAACGGGAATAACTTCATCTTTACACAGTCTTTTACTTTTTTACTCTGTTAGTTAATGAGTTCACTCGTTAGTACGTAGGATGTTCGGTTAGTTAGTTAGCTAATCAGTTGATTTGTTTGATAATTATAAAGTTGTGTGGCCTCATGACCACGAAACAAAACAAAATTATCCTAATCCGCGGCAAAAAATAATAAAATAATAACTTTGCGGCAAAATTTACGAAGTAAATAAGTATTTTTTATTTCTCCGTAACCATTTCCACGCAAAAATGAGAAAATGGATTTTCTTGAATTACAGCGCCATCTACCAAAAATAAAAAAAAATGTTTCAGACAAAATGTACGTAGTTTTTTATGTAGGACCTGAATCTGCAATAAAAAATAGGGGTTCCCATTTGAAATTTTAAAGTTGCCCCCCGCCCCACCCCCAGGGGCCGGGGGGGGTGGGCTAATTTTAGCACCAGCAGATGCCCCCTCGAAAATAATCAACTTTGGATTATACGCATTTTTTCGTGTGAAGCTTATTTTTCGAGTTATTCTGCTTTGTCAACTTAAAATTTACACCCTGTATAATCTATAATTTTATTTTACTCAACTTGTTGCTTACAATTTTAGAAAAATAAATAAATAATTGTTATTGTTAAAATTGCATCCCTTGGGGATTAAGTTCGAAAACTTTTAATAGATTCGTAAAGCAGATGACGTATTCTGAATAACATTGTTCAAACATGGGCTGAATGATTTGCGCAGGTCCATAACTGACATGACCATGTTGTGATTGTTGCTATCAGCGATTTCTTAGACCGCTGCTATCGCGGCATTTTTATTTCACTGAAATCACGTTGAGCTGCCGAAGGCTGGTATTTTCTGCGTAACCCTGTATTCTTCATCTCTTACGCACCCTTAAATTTTATTCGTGCCAGAATCGGCCAATAATTATAAAACGACCCTATCGCTAACTTATCTTTTCGATAAGAAGCGTCGCAGTCACTACATCTGTCACTTGATTGATGAGGTCTAAGGCGCTATCAAATGCAGTTAAACTTCAAATTCAAGGATCTGTTGTGTTCGATAAGTATCAGGTTTCTTGCGAGACACTTTGATAACTCTTGTCTTTTCTCATTTAAGGACATGACACGTTACAATAACCTTCATTTTTCAATAAAATGATATGCGCTTCGTTGAACTTTCTTTGGTGGTTGGTCATCATCAACGTAAAATATGGCTGCTACATATAAGGAAATACTTCTATTCGATTCCTACATCGGGTGTAGATCTCGATCAGTACTTCTTATTAATTTCCAATCCATTTATCCGTTAGGGTTGCGAAAGCAGTAGCCCTGTGGAGGATCTCCAATCCTCAATCAATGGCAATACTCAAGCGACCCGAACCCAAATTCTTTTCTCCATGTAATCTAGCCACCTAGATCTAGGCCGACCCTTTGGGTCCTTTACCCACCTGCCTAGGAAGACCAGTTTGCGCCACCAGAATCACGTGACCACATCAACAACTGAGATCTCTCAATCTCTTAATGCGAAGAAGTCACGACTCAACGCCTAAAGACTCTTACTAGGCTGCTACGCACTTTATCTAGAAGGAATCTAATTTCGACCGCTTGTATTCGCGATCGAACTCTATCAATAAGGAGTGTAATTTCTCATTGAGGTAAGCTAATATAGTTATTTGGATTAGTTACATAAATATCAAGTAGTTCAAGCGTCGGCCTTTCACACACAAGGCTTGGAGTCATCGAAAAGTTGTCTAGAAATCACATCAATAACCCTGTACAAATCAGTATTTACTATGTCGTATTTTTGGAAGACTGTAACCGCTTCAAGGTAGAGATTCCATGCCATATACCGGATGAGTCAAAAGTCTGTTACCCCCTTCCTATCTTGGAATTTGCTATTAAACAAATGTGCAATTGGAATTTTTTGTGTTTTATCTCTTACGGTTGTCGAGATAGAATTTGGATGTGTCCTAATTTGCATATTTGAGATGATGAAAGGTGCTCCATCAGATAGAGCACCCTCAAGTTCCTATTTATTCCCTGCATTGGAATTTGCATAAGTACATTGGCATCCAAGATAGGAAGGTGTCCAACGACTTTTGACTCACCCTGTAAAACGGAGAGAAGCTACTTTGAAAAGCGCAAATATATCAAAAAGAAAATCACACAAGGCGTCATCATAGAGAAACACTTTCCTAATGCCAAAAATCCCAGTCGACTACTTAAAAGAGAAAAAAAAGACGAAGGGAATTTCCCGTGACAAGGGATTAACGCCTGATAAACACAGTGTGTAAGCTAAACTTTTTAGTCTCCTCCCCTTTCCAGATGGCGCACCATCGATTCCCGCCGCCGAACCAATTAACATTAATCAAGGGCAATAATTACAGTTTTAAGAGTGACGACCAAACGCCAGAGAAAAAAGAATAAAAGAAACGATTTCACGAAACGATCGTTCGTTGCGGTTTTTAATGAGTCCGTAGCTATTTTCATAGACGGGGACATGAAGGAAACATCAAATGTATGGCTCAGCGTGAATTTAAAAAAAGACCTCGTGTGGCTTCACCATAAATAACCAATAGCAAGACCCTTCCCTCCATCCCGTCCTCTTTCGGCCACAACTACACGCAGCTAAATATCATGAAATTTGAGGAGGGGGGGGGGATCACTACCCAGAGAGCCGCGATCAGAAAGTAAAATTCATACTTTCCTAAAGATCACCATCTTTCACTTCTTAACCTACAACATTCACAATTGAGTTCATTTCACTCATTCAATCAGCATCACTCTCAGCATCCATAAAAGCCGACGCCATCAAATCATTATCTTTGGAAGAAAGAAAGAAAGAGGAAAACGCATACACATGCATATAAGGGACTGATTTAACAAGTGCAACCTTATAAAACTATTTTTAGTAGTAGTAGTTAAAAGAGCTGAGCCTTTTATTTATTGCTTTCCCATTCATTTGAAGCGATGTTTTATTTTATTTATTTATTTTTTTTTTTACGTTCACACTCGACGGCCGCTTATTATTTTCTGGCCGGGGGATTATCGCGACGGGGCGTTTAAATTTTCGCCGTTAATGAGTTGTCTTTTTCGAGAGCCAAGAGAGTTAGAGTTACGACGAGCTCAGATTTACGACTTCCACTTAACGACATGTGAAGCTCTGTCACCGACGGACGAGTCACGCGACAACGACAGACAGCACACCACCACCACCACACCCACACCTGGTCGGGAGAGGGACACATTTTTTATCTCGCAACAAGGCAAGAAATCGTTTATAAACAGCAGAGAAGGCCTATGCATTTGCATCTCGAATCAGTTTACATTTCTCGCATTTCTTGGCGGACTCGATAACCAAACAAACCCATCGATTCGAATGCGCGTTTAAAAACGCACGGACGCTCAGTCGTTTCTGTTTGTCGATGTCGCCGAAACGAGATCCGCTCAGCGTCGTCGTGGTGAACGAGGACGGGGCTAAAGTGGTGGTGGTGGGTGGGTATTTTGACAAAATTATGGAAAATAAACCGCTGACGTCATTAGACCAAAGCCTTTAAGTCGAGCGCATAAACATTCAACTATTCCGACGAACGGTTTTATTAATGAAACAGTTTAACTGCCTCCGCAAAAGGCTTCAGCGACGAGGCCAGGCATTTTTGAGAGGCCCCGGTGCTTTCGAACGCATTTCGTGACATGCGCTCAAAGGAAGATAAAACTCTCTCTTCATCTTAACAGAATTATTAAAATAAAAAAAATAAAATAAAAAAGTCATCTCCAAAGGAAATGAGCGGATCCTCGAATCGGCCGCCTTCCTTTCCCCTTCTCCCCATTTCATCCTCGACGGCAACAATAGTTAATTAATTAATTTCCTCTCACAATTAAGAAAAAAATACTTAACTCTCAATAGAACCAATCTCGATCCCCCACTCCTGTATTCAGGAGATTCTTGAGTCTCCAAACGTCTCCAAATTGATTGCGAAACAACCTGAAACTGTTGGCTTGCGTTACAGAAAAAGTACGCTTCAAAATAAATCGAGATCGGCCGCTTATTTTTTTGGAGGGGTGGGGGGGGGGTGCTACTTTTTTCGCTTATTTTTTTTCCTCGTAAAAAACATGACTGTCATTTAAGTCTTAATTTTCATCGTCCCATACGCGGCACTCGCCTTGAACTTGTAGACAACTACCCCAACGATTTTTCCAGGGTGTAGCTTGTTTAACCCATCTCCCCTATTTCATTTATAACACAAACGAGCGAAGCGGGTGCAGGCGCATTGTCATGTTGCAACATCTCGGACCGTTTGCGCCTCAATCGTCATCTTAAAACCTCGCAGCAAAATTTCCTTTATACAGTCACATTAGATGGAACAAACTCCTTGTCATGAACAGACGACCTGAACTTAGTGCGGAGGAAAACAGGATGATCATTGAGCCTACAGGTTTGGACATTTGATCCGTGAGATTTCTAACAAATTTCAGATACCCTCTCAACAGTGAGTGATGTTATTTGGAAGTGGAGGCGAGATGGAGTTAATTTTGTTTCTTGACATTGCTGCGAACTTGGCAAGTTCTTTTTCGATTGCCGAGTTGGATAGGGGGTCTCCTGCATGCACAGCCCTGCCGACCTAATCACGAAGACCAGACAGCGAGACAGAAGCCATTATTGAAACACTCAGTCTCATCCGATCACGAAGCCCACGACAGAGGGGTTCATCATAAAAAGTACCAGCCGCCTGTTGGAAGATACGAGGGGTGATGAAAAAGTAAGGTTACAAAGCTTGTACTGAAACGTGCACACTTTATTTCATACAACCAATACAGCCAACTGAGAGTACATATACATTAGGTTATTTTTTCGACATAGCCTCCATATCGGTTTAGGCACTTGTCAGTTCGTGGAATGAGTTTCAATATTCCCTCCTGGTAAAAACCCTGCCCTTGCGTGTTCAGCCACGTTGTCGCGAAGCAATGGGGAAGAAACAGCCAGGACTTCTCATCTTCCTTCACGACAACGCGCGACCTCATACAGCCCAGAAGACTACACACTGTTGAAGCAGTTTCGTTGGGACTTCATCGAACATCCTCCCTAACCGGACCTCGCTCCTAGCGACTTTCTCCTCTTTCCTCACTTGAAGGGGCACCTAGGAGACCGACGATTCGCTTCAGACGAGGAGGAGAAACACTTCGTCGGATGAAATAAAATGTACATGTTTCACTGCAGGCTTTGAACCTTACTTTTTGATCACTCCCCATATAACAGAAGTTTGTGACCGTAATTGCCTTTATTGAGAATATTTCAAGTTGTTTATTTGCGTATATCTGAGGCGTTCAAGAACTGCGCGCAGAATTTTCCGAACCCTTTGAACTGCAGGGAGCATGCAGGCTTCAAGAATGAGTCCCCGATCCACATGGATATTATGGCAAGCTAGTTGTGAGCTTAAATCGCCATAGATATTCTAGAAACTGTACTTGGCCAGTAATCATCTATGTGACCTGGTATACCCTCGGCAGTATACTGGTTTGCCTTTCATGGAGTTGGCCCATTCCGCCTGCCAGTTGTTAAGTATTTCTCTGTGTAAGGATCTTTTTAAACTGACTGATTCATCTGTGTTTAATGTCATGAATTTCATCCACTGGGAACAGAGAAGCCGGCTTCCTTGCGGCCGTGTCTGCCCAGTCCGTGTGACTTGATTCAGCGCAAGGTAATCTTTCGTCAGTCCGTTGCTTATAGGAGTCCATTTCTGACAGCGATCCGCTCGGAGGAGACTTTGTTCCTCGGGATTTCTCTGAGTGTCGACAAGGAATCTGAGAATACCGTCACAGTTTTTTTTCTTGTAGCACTCCTGACTGATTCAACCATATCAACGCCTCCTTAATGGCTTGAACCTGTGCTTGAAAGACGGAGCAATCTGGTGCTAGACTGACAGACCGTCGATGGGTCACGGTCAAATCCTCCAGAACTGACAGGAGGCCGTCTTGCATGAAGATGACTGCATTTTGTTGAACTTGAAACCAAATTTACCGCAATCTTTGCTCCTCAATACCCGCCATTTCGAAATGCAGACTCGCGCGAACATTGCATGAAGAAAACAGCCGAAACGTGGAAACACCAAACACGTATGTAGACGCCAGTTGGCAGGCTAGCTGACTAAAGGTACGGGCGGCTTAGTAGCACTCATGGTTTTTTTGTGTATATAAAAGAAGTCGCCTAATTACGGGATACTAATCCAAATTTCCGAAAATTTTTATAAGTATAAGATAATTTGATAATAAATATGTAATAAAACACCAGCACCGGAATGCAACGCCTCTTTTTTTCTTACTTTAAACGTTAACATGCTTTAATCAGCAATCTCCAAATTTACATTTCTCGAACAACTGCTGCATCCTTACGAAGGCCTATAAACCCACGTTAAGTACCTCGTATATGTTTATATACTTCTCGGCAATACAAGACTCTATTCCATAACGAATTATTTGCCGCCTAACAAAATTGTAAAGTTGTCAAAAAAGGAAAACTCTTCTAACTGGAATTGCTCCTGAACTTCAAGACGCTCTGCTGGAAAAGCAGTTTTATAGAGAGAGCTACTTCTTACATTGATGTAACGCTTAATAGAAAAAATTAAAACTCTACGGCTGAGTTTCGAATACAATGTCAAATGTTCGTTTGCATATACTACAAAGTAAAAGGAAAAACGACTACAAAAGGTTTCTCTGACGAACCCTCCCTACATCCAATCGATCCCTCTTCAGGCCGGGAGGGTGGGAAGAAGAGTTTCAAACGGCGAAGCTTATCATCGAACGAGACAAGATAAGACAGAAACACCAAAGATCCAACGCCATCGAACCTTCGTCGAATTTCCACCCGATGATGGGGCCATCCATCGAAAACACGCAAAAAGAAAGAAAGAAACATATAAACAACAAAAGAAAAACAATAAGGATGCCGAAGTGTCACCTTCGAAACCAACGAGCATGAGCCAACGACCTCCTCCTAAACCTAAATCGAAATTCAATATCCGCATTCTAGGGGGAGAGAGAGAGAGAGAGAGGGCTAATTGATAGCATTTGCCATTTTATCATACCTTCATGAAAAATCCATTTACAGGTCCATTCGGAAAGCGATTATGCCCAATAGGCTCCACGCCGTTTTCATACAGGTCGTCGTCGTCGTGCTCTCCAAATCTATTAATTTTGCATTTTCAAGACTTCCCCCATCGTCTCTTCTCGCTTTCAAAGTCGAATATGAAAAGAGAACAGTTCCATCTTTAGCTTTGAACACGGATGATAATGATGATGTCACAGGTGAAAGGTCAGCGCATCGCCCTACCCTACTCAGAAGTCTTTCCTCTTTAAATCGCATCCAAAACCAGCGAAGATTTACTACTCTCCCATTCGACTTCGTCATTAATCCCCACTCCTCCTCTTTCATTCTATTTTATTAAAGCGTCGGGAAAGAGTCCCCGATCATAAACCCTTAAACGATGCGCGCTGCTCACGTGACTACATTTTATATTCCTATACTATAATCATTTCATAATATAGGCTTGCGCACCTTTCGTGGTTTCGAAGGGAGTTGGTCATATGTGGAAAGGAAAAGGCAAATTTGTTATAAACGTCTTTAAAATGTTCTTTTTATTTGAATCGGGCTAAGTCCTTATATATATTTTTGCCTCCAGGTAGAGACCCCACAGTAATCTTCGTTAACAATTTCCTCTTTTCGTCAATTCCTCCGAGGAGAAATTACCTTTCAGTTTAATGAGAAAGAATTAAGGAAATAAAACATTAAAGATAAACTTAAAAAATGTAGAAAACAGCAAAGTCTCGTCCTATGACCTCAGTCTCGTTTTACGCCCCAAAGGCGGCCGTTTGACCCTTCCGTAGAGCACAAAACAATCGATTTATCCAAATCCATTATCAAAGACTGCAACAAGTATACTTACTTACTTAATTTTCAAATCCGCTTATCCGTTAGGGTCGCGGGGGCAGCAGCCCTATGGAGGATCTCCAGCGATCGCGAACTTCCGCCATCAGGCGCATGTCCTCCCTGGTAATATCCAAGCGACTCGAACCCAGATTCTCCATGTAGTCTAGCCACCTGGTTCTAGGCCGATCCCTTGGTCTCTTATCCACTGGCTTGGAAAATAACTGCCTAGGAAGACCAGTTGGCGGCATCCGTATCATGTAGCCATACAAGCGCAACTGAGATCTCTCAATGAGATCTCCGAGTGCCCTGGCCCAATACCACCAAAAGTCAAGGCCTGAGCGCGGAAACGTCATATATTGTTATACGAGGCCGACGAGAGACCAAAAGTCTCTTGTTGGCCTCGTTGTTATATCATAAAGTCATCTTTCATCGTATTTCTACCAATAATAAGCTCTAAATTATGACTTCGCATCATGATTAACAATGTATGACGTTTCCGCGCTCAGGCTTTTTCTTTAGGTGTTGCCTGAAGAGAAGTGCGACGTCGAGGCCAACGAGATAACAAGGCCTGGAAGCTAAAAAGTCACCTGACCAACTGGATGCTAGCAACAATCCAATCTTCATTGTCTCCATCTTGGATGTTAACAATCAGTGTTTTTCTTTTTATTGGAAACAATGAAGGTTAGGTTGTTATTAGCACCCAGTTGGTCAGGTGACTTTTTTCGCTTACAGGCCTTACTATCTCGTTGGCCTCGTTCGCTTCATGTATTCTCTGGCCAGTTTTGTTGTTTAAGTATCTTTTGTTAGCTGGGCTTAGTTTAATAACTAGTTGTTACCCGCGGCTTCGCCCGCCCGCGCCATCTGTTGAGGGGAATTACAAAGCAAAAGCAGATAATTTTAAATGAAAACCCCAGAAAGTGGGGAAGAGGGGGGGGGGGTCGTAGGGGGCTGATTTTTGGCGATAGAGCAGGTCCTTTATTGATAAGCCTGCCCTGAAAATTTCAAGTCGCTAGCTCAAACCGTCTAGGAGGAGATAAATAAATAAATACACGCAAGAGTTTTAGTATATTAGATTACAACGCAGTTGTTTCGCAGGGATTATTGCACGTTGGTATTGTTGGGGGAAGTTTTATTTTTTTTTGAATGTTTGATTCCTGTGGTTGCCATGAGAGAGGAAAGGTTAGTCCTCTGAGAGTGTTGTCTTGCTAAACACTGGGATCAGGTAGGTGACCGAAGGCGGGGTAGAGGAACTCCCCATCGTAATTCATGCCCTTGGTCGACAAACGTTTGTGAAATTAATATCGGGGGAGATATTTTAAACGTCTTCTCTTATAGTAGGGCAAGAAGTTAAGAGAGCTATTAAGGTGTAGCTCTGCGAATTGTGAGCAGAACAAAAATACTGAGCTGTGTTGCTGCGATAAAGTGTCATTTGTGTAACTAGGCTGCTTGAGTTGTATTTTGGAAAGGTGGATTTCCTGTGGAGCAGCCACAACGTGTAATACTTGCAATAATCTACGTTAGAGACATTGGTGTTGTGATATATGCCCTGCCAGCTTCAGAATTACTGTAAGTGCTAGATAGCTGTTGTATCTCTTAAACTGATTAATAAACGGTTTTCTCGTAAAACACTGTCTTTATATTTTGAGTCCATGAAAACAGATTCATGCTACTCAACCCGAACCAGGGGGCTCGTTACAGAAGAGATTTCTAAATTGTAAAAGTCCAACGTCTTCGTGAATGTTCCGAAATGGTGTAGAAAGAAACGTTATTAAGAAACAATGCGGAAAGAGTGCTGACATACTCAAAGATGGCCTGCCCACTTGTCCGCTAGATTTCAGGGCGATCCGTGGAATTTCGAATTACTTGTTGCTCTATTACATGGCGGATCAGATTAAGAGCAAGAAATTTGTTTTAACAATTTTAATGATTGCAGGTCATCAATAGATAATTTAGTTGGTACGAGATTTGATTCCAAGCATCAAAGTTATTAAACGGAAAGATTTTACTATGCGAAGTCTAAATTCTAAATGGATTTTAAACGTTTGGGTTTGTTTTATTATAAGAAATTTCGTTAACCAGTTTACGACAAAATCTACTGGATGCTCTGAATCTGTAAAATTCTTTCAGTCTAATTTTACTATCTGGGAATTCTATTAAGGTGCAGCATAACGGCGCAGGCTTCGAATAGTGAAAATACCTTACACCCAATAACAATTTTATTTATTTATGAAGAGTTACATCCCTGGACGGGATACATAATACCATGATAGCCTGAGTACGAACATTAAATCATGAACGAGCTTGCACTAATAACTCGTATCATGTTCCTTATGATTATTACAGCGTTTTAGTGTACATATACAAAGAAAAATAACTCCGAAAATTCTATTCCACATAATAAATTTTAATGACTCAGATGTACATTTCGGAAACAAAGTTTCCATCATCAGCGAGTCCATTCGTTCGAGGTTATTCATAGATGTAGATGTTAAAAATATTATATACTTCCTTGAATCGATTGAAATTGTGAAAAACAAAGCAACCAATAAAATCCTGAATAGTGATGATGGCCCCATGCCAGTGGCAGAATGGCTCCCTTTAGCAAAATTTTTTTACAAAATAATTTACTTTCCTTGATTGTTTTCCGTGATTTTTTGTGAGATTTTCTACCTTGCTCTTATAACCGGACTACTCTTTTATCCGGTGTGGGAGAGAAAAAAAGGGGGGGGGGAGGGGTGTTGTTTGGCTTTTGTAGGGCTAAGCTAAGAAGATAGATTGTATTGGTTGTTTTCTTTTGTTGTTCGCGTTTTTATTTTTGTTAATTTTTTGATTGGTTCTTATATATTATAAATACTCGGCTTCTCTTGTTGTTCTTTACTCACTGATGATGGAAATGTACATCTGAGTCATTAAAATTTATTATGTGGAATAGTGTTTTCGGAATTATTTTTCTTTGTATAGTTGTGTCCACAGTTTTTAGCTTGATTCCTTTGTTTTAGTGTACACTTTATTATTTGATTTCTCGTTGTATAAGGAAAGGAATTCCAAACTGGAATTACATTATAAGGAAAGTATGATTCGAGAAATTTGGACGTAGCAGTGGGTGACATGATTTTGTATCGTTGAGTTTCTCGGGTTTTACTGGAATCTCGAAGCCAGTCTCTCATATAATGTATTGGATGATCAGTTATTGTGATTGCTTCATATAATTCTTTTAATCTTGCATAAGCGATGACGTTACTCAGGGTGGGAATCTTATACGTTTCACATGTTTGAGATAGGCACGTGTATTTAGAGAGTGCTGCACGTAAGACATTGTTATAGGCTGTTTGAATTCGCGTGATTAAGATTTTCGAGGCAGAAGCCCACATTCCACTTTTGGAACCAGAACCGTCTTGATTGTTTTGATTATTTCATTTTTCGTCAATATTTTTCGGAGACTCCCAAATAAGAACTTAAACCGATTTAAGTCTACTGTCAGTGATTCTATCGCTTTTTATTGTCAAATGTTATTCCTAGTACTTTGCATGTGCGGATCGGCGTATCCTTTTGCCTATCTATTAGCAATATATTCGTTTTCGACTCGTTAAACTTGAGGCCCTAAGCCATTTACCAGATGTTCAGTGCTCTTATGTCCTCTTGAATCTGTTGGAGTGCTACGCTTTGTTGGACTCAGGACAGGCCTTGTATAGGAAGTTGTCATCCATATAAGAAAGCATGTTACAGTTTAATGGTAACCCATGTAGCTGAGCTGTAACCGCCGCGTAAAAGACGGTGGCAGTCGGTGAACCTTGAAGTAGTCCTCGCGTCGAGGGATGTTCGATACTTTCATTAACATTTTCGATATAGTTAGTGCGACAATCGAAATAAATCTGCAGCAGCGTTAGCGTATTTTGATTTGCTCTAAATTACTCAAGTTGTTTGTTCAGAGTTGCCCTATCAATGGTATTAAAGGCCTTCGAGATGTCGGTATTAACAAGATAACAGACTAATCCTTTATCGATTGCATTGGTGATATAATTAAGAATAGTTATAGCAGGTGTGGGGGTTTTCTGTCTACCACCCAATTGGTTCCTAGGTAAGACCGTCCACAGATAAGAGACAATTCAGCGAATATTAATTTCTCTGCAATATAATAACATGGTCATTGAATCAGCCATTTCTTGAAGGATCCTCTTGTGTATATACAAGAATTCCCATTTTCTCGAAACTGAAGCTCCCATTTCTCTTATAACCAGCACACATCCATATCTTTGACAGATTGAGGAAAAGTTTTCAGTACAGAAAAAGTCGACAAATCGGCAGGTGTGTCTCAAGATTTTTGCCACTGAAAAAAAAATAAGCGTAGACAAGAAATGATCGTCCGTAATATTTTGAAATTGTCTCTCACACAGGGTTCACGGCGACGCTTCTTTACCCAAAAATATAAAAAAACTTTGGTAATAAGCATTGGAAACATCAATTGCACAGAACCAGGCGAAGCTGCTTCGCAACGAGAGGAAGACGGTCGGAAGAGTAGTCGAGGCGAGATGCAAAAGAAGAAAACAAAATAAATAAAAAAAAAAAAAAAAAAAAAGGGAAGATGAAGAAGCGGGTGCACAAATGGAAGTCGTAAGAGAAGAGGAATGTACAAATAAAAATAAAGGAGGGAAGGAAGAGGAACGGAATCGACGAAAAAACCTCAAAGCGAACGACAAAAAAAGGAAAGAAATTGGAGGAGAATCGAACCGGCAATAGAAAGGCTTTGCCTCTACTACTCTCTCTCTACTCCCACTTTCTCTTTTTTCTTTACATTTTTCCAAATAAAAAAAAAAAAAAAAAAAAAAAAAAAAAAAAAAAAAAAAAAAAAAAACGGTGAAAATAAGGTTTCCTCAACTACCTCCTCCTTTTTAAACTTCCTCTTCCTTCCTTTTCTTTTTCCTGTCTTCTAGAGTCACCAGCTGCTTTCGCCAACCGAGTCTATCAGAATTACACGGAAACGTGAATTCGCTCAGGTGTTGCCTAGACGTCCGCACAGGTAATGAAAATTTTTCTTTGAAAAATGAATTAACGACGCCATCTGCCGCCCGCCCGCCAATAACGTCACTCCCTCCCTCGACTATTAGTCCTTCCCAATGTTCTCTCTCTCTACACACACATTCCGAGCGATAATGGAAGAAACGGGATAGACAGACCTCCTCCTCCTCCTCCTTCTCTTCCACCGACGACGAGGGCTTTTTAATCTTGCACAGGCGACGCAACGAGCGAAGGAACCAAAGTCCTCCCTCACAAACTTAATGGAAAGAGTGACGCCAGTGGAATAGTAATAGCCATCTCGCTCCAACCCACAGAAAAGCATATCAATTTCCCTTCTCCTCCATCACTCATTCATTTACAAAAACTATTCTCCATCAAACATAAATTCATCCCAATTTTTATTTCCTTCGCCCACTGGAAGCAATCTCTTCATATTCTTAGCAATACTGGAAAGAGTCATCCAGGCAATGAAAGTTTCGGTCAAAGGAGCACTAGATTCCTTCCGTTCAAGGAGAAAGAGGAGCTGTATAAAATGTCCAAAGAGCCTATTGGACAGTCTGTATAACAAGAAATTAATTCCTCCAAGAAATGGGGTAATCCTGAGTTCAAGGAAATTGGTTCCCCAAATTTTAATCAAAAATTGATTCTTTCGAACGCATATTTAGAAAATGGGAAAAAAACTCTACCATATATGCCATTGATCTCATGACCGCTACACTCACAATTCCGACCCCACTGGGACATTCCGGCCCAAAACCCTACATACCAATATAGATCTTTGTAAATCATAACAATGAGCCCAATCGTAAGTATTTTACCATCAGAGTCTGTAAATTTAGCAAATTATCATTATCTTGTTTATTCTGTATATAAGGCGTCTTGACTCTTCATTTGTATCCTTAAAGTCAGGAATAAAAGGCGAAACCGGTCGGAAGTCTGGGGTTTCTTTCCCGTATGTACTGCAAGGCCTCTATCAACTTCATCAATGAAGAGGAATCTGTATACCTAATTTTATCCTTTACATACTTACAGCTACACTATAATGCCAAAAGTGACTGGACACCCCCTAGAAAGCAGACAGACTGGTCATGACATCTCGACTACGTATCGTATGGTGATAAAACGATGACGGCTCATGGTCGGAAGAACATCATACGAGCGCAATCAGGAAACATGAGCGGACGTCGAGAGTTGCGTGAGTGGGAAAGGGGCATGATCATAGGCGCCCACCGATTCGGACATTCCATAAGAGCGATTTCTGACACCTTCCAGATTCCACGGTCAACAGGTGGTGAGGTTGTGGCGAAACGAGAGGGTGTCGTAAAACCTGTAACCCGACTAGGAAGGCCTCGAATACTGACCGATAGGGATCGTCGAAATCTTCCGGCAATGTGAGAAGCAACCGGCTAAAGTTGTGGGACACCATCGCCACAGAGTTCCTGATGGCATCTGGGAGCGATGCCAGTTCCCGCACAATTCGTCGAGAACTGTCAGGACTTGGATTCTATGGACGAGCGGCCGCCCATAAGCCGAACATCACACGTCAAAACGCGCGCCACCGATTAGAGTGGTGCAAAGCATGTCGCCATTGACAATGGAGCAGTGGAAAAACACCATGTGGAGTGATGAGTCACGGTACTTGTTGTGGCAGTCCGACGGGCGTGTGTGGATGTGGCGAATGCCGGAGAACGGCATCTACCGAACTGCATTGTCCCTACTGTGAGGTTTGGAGGTGGCGGCATCATGGTGTGGGGATGTTTCTCTTGGTTCGGACTTGATCCTCTGGTTTTAGTGCATGAATCCCTGAATGCCGCGGGTTACCAAGAAATCCTGGACAATTCAGCGCTTCCAACCCTGGCAACAGTTCGGTGATGGCCCTCACACGTTCCAACATGATAACGCGCCCGTGCATAAAGCGTGCGCCATTACGGACTGGTTTGAGGAAATGGGGGCGCAAGAGCTCGACTGGCCAGCCCAAAGCCCCGATCTGAACCCCGTTGAGTATCTCTGGGATGAATTGCAGCGCCGGTTGACAGCCAAATCTGTTCGCCCCAAAACCAGCACAGAACTCTATGCCATGTTGAAAGAGGAACTCTATGCCAACCTCGTGGAAAATCTTCCTAGACGGATCCTGGGCATAATAACGGCACACGGCGGACCAACGTCTAACTGAGACACCACAGCGCCAGCTGTAGCAGACCCAGAGAGTGTCCGGTTACTTTTAGCACCTTAGTGTATATACCATATGGAACTCTCTAACTCCTACTCCCATAACTCCGATCCAAGTGGATCAATAGAAACTAAATTATATAGTCAAATAGGACATATTCATCGTAAGTCACATAGAGAATTTCAATCTTCTACGTCAAAAATGTAGAAAATGTGAGGAGGGGGGGCAGACGGAATGGTGAAACCAATAAATAGCTTCATTCATCCGTTACTTAATATGCCTGAGAGCAAGCGTGTAAGCAAATCGCTGAAAGCAAACAAGGTTAGCGGTTTGTTCAATAGAAGTCTACAAGACATGCTGATGGCTGAATAAAAGTCAAAGAAATGCTACGGAATATGCATACAAAGAAGGAAACCCGCCACTAAGGAATATTAGAAGGTGGACTCACCTCGAAACATCCTCAGGAGAGGCGTTTCCAATGGATATCGCCAGTCCATTTGCCCGTCCGGTAACCACAGAATGGGCAGCGAGTGGAGGACGGATGGAAGGGTTGGGGCGATTTCCACGTTTATCGTTGTAGGCTTATTAGCTGATGGACGAGCACCTCATGATTCCGCCGAGGCGATTGGACGTTCCCGGGGACCAATTGAATGACAAGTCCCGGCGGTGACGCTCCTCGTCCGTCTCACCTTCGGCACTCTGCCAAAACAGGACATCGAGAAAACGGCAGAAAGGGACGGGATGGCGTGGATTTTTTTTTTGCATTGGCAAATCTAAAGCGGAACTGATATCCATGTTACGAGCTCATTAGGATCCAAAAATATTCATCTCGTCGTCGTGCGAATTGTCCAGGACGATTTTCCATCGGCTTCATCATGACAATCTCTCTTCCAACTGAGATCGATGAGCGCTTTTAATGGTAAACTAATAAGAAATATCCAAAGCATCCTCCTTGATTAATCTGATTCAAAGGGACTGCTAAGGACCGAGATTTGCGGAGGAGGACGAGGCAAAATGCTATGACGAGCTTTCAAATATTCACAACCCCAGAAGACAAAGGTATCAATATTTCAAAATACAAAGTACACAGTCAAAGAAGACGAGGCAGAAATGTTGCGTTTCTTTCCCTTTTGTCGGCAAAAGAAGCCGACACAAGCGCTGTGTTTGCCTCCAGACCGAAGTTCTTCTCTTTACTCTCGTTATCTTCTATTTATCCGAGAGCAGCTTAAGTAGAGTCTCTGCTACAGTTAATCCTTCGCCTATACATTAACCCAGCCGTCTTTGTTTTCCTTTTCTGCCAAGTTAGAAGTATAATTAGTGGGGAGTCGTCGATTCGCTCACCGTTGGCTCCGGCCGTCTCCTTTAATTAGTACCTGCAGTGACCTCGAGTGACCGGGCCAAGCATCAGCGCTGGAAAAGCGCCACCGCTCGAAACGCACTAAAACAAGAAGGAAAAAAAAAAGAGAAAAAAAAAGTGTCTCATCGAAGCAATCGATGGGAAAGTCCGCAAATCAGGCCCCGGCAGAAAAGGGAAACAGGTCGGTTATCTACCTAATTGAATGAGTTGACACGTTTCGCTCTTGGAGGCTGACCCCTCCAACGATCCCCGGGAAACAAGAAAATAGGAGCAACGCAGGGTTAGTTTAATCACGACCGACAGCCCCCTCAGAACAACACCCAGGCTGTCAGCGTAATCCAAAGGAAATAAAAAAAAGTAAAATGAAAAAAAGGCCCTCGAACCGGGAAAGTAATGAGCGTGCGGTGTGGATGGGATGAGGGAATTGAATTGAGGAACGAAAACATCAACAATTTCGTCGAGTGGGTTTTCTTTAACACCCAACTTCCGTCTTCAACTAAGTCTAGACGAGACAGGAAGGAATCGTCTTCATCAAAGAGATAACGAGTGAAAGGTACACACATGTTAGAATGAGGCCTCCATAAATTATTTCTGCATAATTAGACTTCTTCGCTACTCGTCCGTTCAAAAACAAAAGAACTTGGTGAGTTGTATGAAAACAATTCACGTCTTGAACGCTTTTGTCATTTTGTCATTTGCCGTCATGTTTGTTTACGACAGAATCTGACAAGACAACTGACAAATCCCATTATTAGTAGACAACTAGCAGAGGCACGCGTTAAAGACTTGCTATTAGTAAACATAAACTTGTCCAAAGGGAGAAACATGGCGATCTCAAATCCACTCCGCAGTACCCAATAAACTGCACCTGCCTTTGATTACACTTGATCAATTAGCTTACGTTTCCTTAGAGGCATTGTTACGTTATTTCAAAGCAATTGTTTCGCCAATTGTCTGAACGCCTCTTAGAACTGAAGGGAAGCACGTGCATCTCCTTTGCCTCCTCGACAGATAACGCCCTAACTACACTGAAGAGCCAAAACATTATGACCATCACCACATTGGTGAATGAACTCGTCAGGATCACGTGGAGGGCACGCAATTAAGTGGGAATAGTATTTAACTGCTGCTGAAGAAGGTAAGGAATCAGTCTTGCACTTAAGTTTGCGAGTGATGGGAAAGGCTGCTGATCTAAGCGAATTTGATAGAGGGCAGATTGGAATGGCCCAAAGACTCGGAACGAGTATCTCCGAAACTGAGCGATCTATTTATGCAAAGTAGATAAATGAGGGTGAAACCAGCAGTAGATGCCCACGAGTCATCAAAGAAAAAGGACGTCGGAGACTGTCCCACTTGGTAAAGGAAGATCGGCGCCAGACAGTGGCTCGGCTGACAGCCCAATACAGTGCAGGTCCAAGAGCAAGTGTTTCAGAACACACAATTCAGCGAACACAGTTGGATATGGACTGCGCAGCAGATGTCCCGCTCGTGTGCCTCTGTTGACCAAGCGTCATTGTCAACTACGCCTACAGTGAGCCCGGGAACATCGAGACTGGACCATGGATAAGTGGAAGAGAGTTGCCTGGTCGGATGAATCACTATTTCTTATTCATCACGTCAATGGTCGTGCCAGGAACGCCGACTTCCAGGCGAAGAGTAGCTTCCCCCCCTGTACATCAGGCCATACACAGGCTAATAGTGGCGGTATTATGCTTTGGAGGACGTTCTCATGGGCCGCTCTGAGACCCGTAGTTGCGGTAGAACGGACCACGAAAGCTGCGGACTATCTGAACATCATTGCGAATCAGTTGCGTCTGTCTTCCCAACTGGTAAAATGGAATCTTCCAATAGGACAACGCCTCATATCACGAGGCTCGAATTGTGTTGGAGTGGTTAGAGGAGCATAAGGATGAATTCCAATTAATGTCCTGGCCATCTAACTCGCCGGCCTTAAGCCGATAGAACACATTTGGGATGTCATGGATAGCAGCTCAGAGCTAAAACATCAACACGTCGTTGGAAATCACGAAAGACGGCAAACGCAACCATCAACACTATTCAACAACTAGACGTTCTTTGAAGGGGAGGACCTAATCCAAATACTCATCGATGCCGATGCACGAGCAAGAAACAAAAACCGGATGTTACCCACATAGCCCTCTACTAGATCCGCGCACTCCTACAATCCACCTATCAAATTTAATATCTGTTTATATCCATCCAATAGCTATTCAAATATTATATCAATGTATCTTATTTGTTTCTGTATCCCACACATCCTGTATAGATACCTGGCCACGGCCTGGTATAGCCTCGTAGATGTATAGCCTCCGATGGTGGCGTTATGCCGAAACGCGTAAGGCGCAATAAACTTACACTACCGTATCGTTCTTTGACCTTATTTCCTTCAGTTACTGTAGATTTGTATAAGAAATAAACGAACAAACAAACTTTCATCTTTATATAGATAGATAGATAGATAGATAGATAGATAGATAGATAGATAGATAGATAGATAGATAGAT
>JAHWFO010001077.1:262922-279212 GCA_023313115.1 Rhysida immarginata
GATAGATAGATAGATAGATAGATAGATAGATAGATAGATAGATAGATGTTTCTACTCTGGCAAGCGAAATTTCTATTTGCAATCGGCCTGACCATCTCGATAGGTCATTTTCCTGCATGACCGCAGAACTCGATAAACAAGTCGCCGCCTAATGATGTTTTCACAGACACAAGTAAAACCGGATGCAATGTAATCAAATTAGAGCTTTCGCATTTAGTCCGGTCCGGCCACCGTTGAGCTCGACAATCGGATGCGTGCCGGATGTTTTGTTGTGTTTTGTTGAGAAAAAACTTAGAGGAAATAAAACATATTCGTACTCATGCGGATTAAAACATTTGTTGTTATCAAAAAGCGTATAAAAACTCCCTTCCAAGTACCTCACATTCAACAGATCATCTACTCAGTGTTGTCTATTTTTGGTATATTTTCGGTTTCGTTACTTCTTTCTAATTTATAATACAAGGGTTGTTCCGAAAGTAAGGTTCGCTATTTTTTTCACACGCAAACTTTATTGCCAAAAATAAATACACCATGGCATCATGAACTATACACCTTGCACTATTTTTCGACATTGAGACATTTGTCGTAACGTGCAATCAGTTTGAAGAAAGAGTAGCAGCAGGCCGGCGTGCCCGAAGCTATCTGGTCTTGTGTGATCCTTTCTGAGTGCGTTTCGAGAGCCTGGTCTCTTTCGTCGAATGACGGACCTGAGTTTGGTGAGGGTGTCGCTGTAGCGTGCCGCATTGATGGTCCCTTGATGGAGGAAATCAATGAGAATCACACCTTTCGCGTCCTAGAAAACTGTTGCCATAATCTTTCCTGCGGAGGGTGACACTTTGAATTTTTTCCTCACTGGTGAACTAGGATGCGACCACGTTGTCAGTACACGTCTGTCTGCCATCGTGATTGATAATCGAATAGCCTCGGGCACGCCTGCCTGCTGCTACTCTTTCTTCAAAATGATTGCACGCTACGACAAATGACTCAATGTCGGTGGCGACTATGCAAAAAAAGTGCAACCTGTATAGTTCATGATGCCATGCTGTATTTTTGGGGGGGAATAGAGTTTCCGTGTGAAAAAATGACGAAACTTACTTTCGGAACAACCCTCGTAATAGCATAAGAAGATAATCTTTGTTGAATAATAAACGGCACCGAGAGAATGCCGACGTATGTGAAAGGAGCCATTGGCCGGCAACGGCACCGTCACCGGCTCCAGTTTGTTTGTGTGAAAACGCTCAAATCCTGATCCGAACGTCTTTCTACAGACATCTATCGCAAGAGTCAAAAAGTTCGCGAATCAAGCCGATGATGAAAATAAATCATTCCTGAATCAAGTCCATTTTCATGTCCCTCGTATCACTGCCAGCATCGGTACAACTACCAGAAATACTTGTGAAAAAGCACTTGCTGAAATCGCTCGTAAGGGCCTGCTGAGATGAAGAAATTGTTGTTTCATCCGCCCAAAAATGGGAATAATCAAAGGTCGAGGAAATATGTAAGATAAGCGTATTTTTACTGATTTATTTTGCACCAAAAGAGAGCAATATGAGGAAGCTTTAGGGTGCAGACGTAACCAACTGCTGATTGATTCGTGCAGACGGCACAGAATGAATTGAATGAATTCTCTGTGCATAATGCACATAATATCGAAAAGCACTGTCATTAAGACTTTGCTTTTTGCACAAGGAGACGATGCGATGCGTTTTTTAGGACATATGAAACAACAACAACAACAACATCAGCCGGCCTTATGAGCAATTTCAGCCTATGCCAAGGCCGATGGAAACATGGTCTAGTAAAGTTGTGTTCAAAACTCGTTCCTTTTGCGCATGTGACGTCACAGGTACCCAACTGATCCCAACATGGTTTAAATATCCTGAGTTAGGTAGAAAAACAAAGGAATTAACTATTAATGATTAATATGACTGGCTAAAAATACAGAGTGAGGGTGGTTTGATGTACCCATCAGAAAAGTTATTTAATGCTGTGAAACAAATTGATGCTATCTTCATGGTGATTCCTTAAGTAATGAAGAGGGAATTTTCAAAAAAGTTAGAGAAAAAGCTGAATACTGTGTTAAACAATATTCAATTCCACTTGATGTAATAAACAAATACGTATATTAGAACTCCAACTTATATTAGACTGAGAAAAATGAATGCTGCTATTGCCTGTGAAAAAAGACAAATTTCAAATAAAATGTCAAAATTTACAAATAAAAAGGGATTTTTTATGCAAAATTATAATGTACTATTTCATTTTACTAAGAAAAGAACGAAATTACTAATTATTTTATAACTAATAAAAAAAAATAATACTTGTGTTGTCCGTGAATAAAAAAGAAATTAAAGAAAAACGGAAACGTTTAAGTTATTTGAAATAAAAAGTGAGTCTTTAATTATTTTATTTATATAATTTTAAGAAAACGTTAAAGAGAAAAACAATTCTAATTATTAAAGCTAAAAAAACATTCGCCACTCTTTTTGCATACTTGTAAGTTGTGGAGCTTTACGCGTGCAATTATTTTGAAGCCTCTTGGAAGCCACCTACGCAATACTAGACCATGTTTCCATCGGCCTTGGCCTATGCTTTGTTCCGATGCATCGTGGCCTAGAGCTACAAATTATTGGAGTAATTTCTCCACATTTAATTTAATGCGCATTCGAAGGGCCATTACGTCGTAAAAATTAAAGGAAAAAATATCCACATCCAAAGATGTTTTCATCAAACGTTAAGTATTGTACACTTTAGGAAGAGCAGGTGATATATCCACAGGGCTCTAAAAGACCTTGAGTATAAGTAAGGCGAATTTAGTGAAGGCGAATTGACTCGAGCAATTAGCCATATTAACCCTTTATATGTAAACCCCTGTTACAACACACATATCTGGAGGTGATACTGTGACGTTCCGGGTATTTGAAGTCACGTTTGTCCTATGAAAGGGGTGGAGGAAGTGGTTGTGTGTTAGTGTTTTGTTTTGAAAGAGTAATTTGTGTGTCGTTTTTTTGTTTTGTGTTGAAGTGTAAATGCATATGAAACAATGTTGTGATGCTTAATTGTTGTGTGGCTTTTTGTTGGCGATCGTAATCAATGCTCGGTTGGAGGGGCGATTGTTATATGCGTTTCTGAGAAGATCTCTCATCTTCCGGCAGAGTATTGTTGCGGTCGGTTTTCTGGGAATTGATATACGTCATCGGCGTGTGTTTTTTTGTTTTGTTGGGATAGATTCCTTTTTTTTATGTTTGATGTGTGTGAAAAATTCTCGGAGCGTGATAGATGTACGAAAAACGCTGAGTTGAATCTTGAATCTCCTGTTCGAAAACAAGGATAAGTAGAAAATTACGTATGAATGTCCTATGAATTAATTACCCTTTTAATGCTGTAATCTTTCTTTTTTTTTGAACTTGTGCGACCATAATTCGATTTCGATATTGGTGAATATCGTCGGAAGAGATGTTTGATACACTTGGTATTGAATCGTAGGGAAGCCATGAAAAGACAGCTACAACCATATTCAATCGGAAGTGTAAATTCGTAAATGAAAAACGGCGATAAGTGAGCATACAAAGACGGTTATCCATAAAGTGAAGAAAACTGGTGAGTTATGAATTTTGTTTAACTTTCCGGCGTTGGGAACGGATCATCGAACTAGATAAAAATGAACAGGGCTGAGTTTAATGGTGTCAGTTGTCCTCCCGCTTTTGACATTTATTAAAAATGAACTCTTCTCAGCAATGCTCCGATGCCAAGTACAGTTTCATCACTCCCATGAACATTTCGCAACACTGTATTGAATATTTATGTCATTAGTTACCGTAAAGACTAGAATTTGAATGCTTATATGTCTAGTTAAGCACCTTGCCGTGATCTAAAGTATAGTAGCGAGATAGGGGAATTTATTGAAAAGAGATGATTGGATAGTTGGTAGTACTAACTTGGCGTTATCGTGTAGTGTTAGAAATCACTCACGAATTTCGTCAGAGCACAGGGCTTGCCAGTGGTTAACATGACTGTAACCTCCGTGCTTGCCACGAGGGGTCTCTGCTCTTCCCCCCTGAAGTAAATGAAAGGAGGCGCACGACGCTTGCGAGCGTAAAATAATAGAGAATATTTGATTCGGAAGCACGAGAGAGTTCTTAGTCATTTCGGTTAAGCTAATGCTCTCCTTCTATACCTCGTTTTCAAAAGGCAAATTCCTTTCAGCTACTTTGAAAATTGGAACATGGGCAGGAGTGCCGGTAATCAGTGTGCATAAGCACTGTCTTGTATTTTGTAAATATATGTTAGGAGAGTATATTACAGGATAATTATAGGGGCCCCTAGATTAATAGTTGATTGGGATTTAGTTATAAGGTATGTTATAAGAGTTCTTGCAGAATATTGAGCACAAATAAACTAAATGGATTTTAAACCAAATATCTCAATGTCAGGTGGAACTTCATTTTAATTTTGGGTCCCGAACCCTAGCTTCCTCTCACATCAAAACATATCGCTAGACGCGGGGTGTCCTTGAGCTTTTATTGCGGGGGTGGGGGGAGCGTTTCAATACCCCACAGCGAGATGAAAACAAAAGATCATATAAACATGGTTCGGATAACGAACCGTTTATATGATTTCCGCAGTTAAATGTGAAGTTTGTAGCAGCTGGTTTTTTTTTACTCTGTGGATGGCAGGTGACATGAGGAGAAGCTACAACAAATTCTTGAAATAACGTTTCATTTATTGGTTATTAACAGGTGCGCCTGCAAATAACTTCAGGTGTACCTAACCACTCATGGGGAATCGCCAGCTCGCTGCTGAAACTTTGACATTTGTTGTAGCTTCTCCGCATGTCACCTGTCATTTACAGCTGCAGACTTCGTTATCCGAATCCTGTTCATTATGAACTTTTGATTCCATCTCGCTGTGGAGAATCACCACCAGAAGTCTGTGACAGGGGTTTAGATACACCCTGTATGTTTCAGAATATTTGCGTTATCTTTTGGATTTGAAACATCGCCTTTTCGGTTAATTCATGCTGCTTTAAAAACTCTCTCTCTCTCTCTCTCTCTCTCTCTCTCTCTCTCTCTCTCTATCAAACATACGCAATTTGCTTAATCAATGGATTTGTTCACAATCTGCTTGGTCCTCTACTGATATATTCGTACGCTCAAGTAAGTCATCAGGGACGAGATGACTAAACCAACAATTAAGCGCTTCTCCTATCTCACGCGTGATGCTTCCATTTTACACTTTCTCTTGCTTAATTTTCTTGCTCAAACGGAAATGTAATTCTGTGCATTGAAAAAGAATTAAAAAGAAACGAGAAGTCCTCCATCATCTTTCTCGATACTCTTCCTCCTCTTCCGCCTTCATCTCTCGTTGTTTTGAACATCGATCCATGTGGTCCTTGCATAAGGGACTCTTTCATTTAATTAGCTTTTTTTCTACCTTTTCCTAGTCAAGTAAAAGACAGACTCGTCACTTCCTCGCACCTTCAATACTCAAAGGGTATTACTCATCACCCTTATAACCAACAATGACCGGCCTTCTCCATTTGCCTCTGAATTTGCTTTATGAGCGGCAAGGTTTTCGTTCAGAGCATAGCTCTTCCAGTCTCTTCAGACCGCGTTCGGGTTGAACGAAAACAACAAAAGTTGCCCTCGTTTTGCAGAGACAATCTTTTTCAGGATCGAACGCAACAGCTAAATCGGGGTTAACGGACCTTCAGCCTTCCATTTCCAGTGCCATTCTCTCTGGAGCAGTAGGTAAAGGGTTATTGAGGCTGACGGTGAGAGCAAGAAATGTGGCGGTGGAGGGAGATGAGATGGGGGTGGGATGGAGTAGGTGGCTCGACATTCCTCGCTTCCCGTCCGTGGGCCCAATTACATGCAGATGAGTGGCTGCTCGCTGCTGCTGCTGCTGCCGCCGCCGGCCGCCCAAAAGGAAATCCCAATTAGGAGAGGGAGGGAGGGGATGGAAGGACGGGGTCGGCGGTTGTCGCATATCTGATGCATTCCATCGTGACGCATGCGCAAATGATTAACATGACCCCCGTCGTCACCAAATACCTTCGCCTCGCGCAATAATTATCACACCAACGCTGAAGGGGATTCCTTAAAGAAGAGGCGGCCTCCGCGAATCCCTCGCGGCGCTCCCGTTTACGCCATCAGAGCCTCCGTTTGAGATTAGCCGAATTGAAGACATACAATGTTTAAAACAAGTGTTCACCTTTTGCAATGTTCGCTTTTACTAGAAAGTTCGCCTCAAGCTACGTATCAGCTCTTCTCAACTGATATTTTTGCCTTCGGTCGGCTAGACTTGCATCGGTGAAATTAACGAATATGACTACCACCATTTCCTTTCCCAACACAACTTCTGATCATCTGTACATTTTAAGTCTTCTTCAAAATTTTGCGACTTATTTACCTCTAATCCTACTTTATCTTCAATGGCATAACAGTTCACTTAAGACAGATAAACACACAGACAGTAATAAAAAATAAGGGGAAGAAAATGATTAATCAAATTAACCAAATAGTTCAATAGGTGTTTCTATTTATAATTGTTCTCATCACTAAAGACTAATCTGACGAGTGTAAATGAAGCAAATTTATTATTTCTAATCTCCAGGATGGTCCAAAGTTGACGACTCACACTTTTTTTAAGACTACAGCTTCTAAACAAATTCACTCATTTGAAGAAATTAAACTGCAACGGAGAGCGTAATACTGTAACATAGAAAGTGGGGCTACTTTCCCCAATCAACAATATTACAGAGATGTGTCGACAAAAGTTAGCAAAGTTGGACCACGCCGTCATCTGAAAAATCAAGTTCTGCAGCACTTACTGCAGATAGGAATCAACGGCAGGAACTCAGCGCTATTCCGCTGAACTTATGACATAAAAATGTCCCCCTTCGCCTAGATATGTTACAAAGCAACCATGTCACGAGAGGTGTTCAAATGAAAAGGTACGAAACGATAGTGTGGGTATAATCGAATTCTTTATTCAAAGTAATCACCATAGGCCTGAACACAATTACCCCCACTGTTTCGCGAGCCGAAGGATTCCCTGTTCCCAGAATTGCTGTGGCTGTGACAACAGCCAGTCCTCCACTGAGTCCTTCAGTTCATCGTCCGACTTGAAGCCCTTCCCTTCAAGATTTTTTTAGCGGACCAAACAGAAGGAAGTGAAGGGCGACATGCCAGTACACTTTTTGTTACCTTCGAGACGTGTGGACGAGCGTTATCGTGGAGCAGCCCAGGCCATTTGCTCTCGACGGACTTGCGTAGGTTACGGAGTGTCTCGCAGTACACTCACACGCGAAAAGTCATGGAATAGCACCTAATAACGTGTGGGACCTCCACCTAATAACCCGGCGACGTGGCATTGATTCTGAGGACGTTGCCAACCATTCAGACTGGAGAGCTTCCCACAATTGCCCATTACGGAGCCTCCACCGGCTTGCACAGTGCATGCTTGACAACTTGGGTCCATGGCCTTCGTGGGGCCTGCGCCACACTCGAGCCCTATCATCAGCTCGTATCAGCTGGAATAGAGTTTCATCAGACCAGGTCATACGTTTCCAGCTGTCAAGTGTCCAGTCGATGTGTTCATGGGCATCCTCGTGGGTCTTCTGCTTCCATATCCCATAGACACCAGATTTGGTTGCACAGTTCGCATCGATACAGCTCTAGTATCACCTTTGTTAAAATATGATGTCATCTAGCGTGGTCGACCACTACGTTCTTCATAGTGGGAGGTAACGCCGTCAAATTGGTACTCTCGGTAGACTCTTGAAAGTGTGGACCGTGGGATGTTGAATTCTTGAGCCATCTCCTATATTGAATGACCCATACGTTGTGCTCTACATACCAGGCCACGTTCGAACTCGGTTAGCTCTCGTCGTGTAGCCATTGTCACACCGAACACCTCACTCGTGACAGTGCAACTAAATCTACTGACACTGATTTGCTTGTTTATACTGTTTGCGCATGATGCTACTGCCACTTGAAAAATAGCCCACTTTTGGCTCGAGGAATTCGATTGGACAGAATCACAACTGCTTGATTCTCTCCTGCGTCATGTGAGAGCGGCTCGCACATGCGCACAACCACACCGGGCACTACGTTATCCCAAAGCGACATAGTCAAATTCCAACCGTTTCGTACCTTTTCATTTGAACACTCATCATAAAAAGAAAATTGTTATTGCAACTCACATAGTATTACAAAATGGGAGTTATCAACGCTGTGCTAAATTCTATATATCGACAATTCATAAGGAACTATTAAATAAAGAGAACAAACTAAATTATTCAAACTTACCTCAAATTTCTCAAACTTTAATCTAAAAAACAAACAAAAAAAGGAAAATTAATAATCAGAGTAACACAAATATGCATGCATGTTTTATAGCGATATTTTTAAAAAAATTTATTCATGTAAAACTTTGTTAAAATTCTACTATAAAATTGCTCAAAGAGATAATTTTTCCGTATTTGACTTCCACGAAGTCCATTTCTACAACTAAGTTATACAACTGTATTTTTTAATTTTACAATAAAAATTATACCCCCCCCCCAAAATTTAAGTGTAAATTTGGTTTCTTAGAAAAGAAAACCCTAAATCACCTGAAGTATGACGACAATTATGGTTTAAAGAGTTAAAAATCCCAATAATAAAAATGGCCGCAATCAACGGAATTCATTGCATTGCCCTGGGGCACCTTAGACACGAGCCATCCACAAATGAATACAAGTGGCTCCTCTGAATTGAATTCTTTTCCCGATATCAAAGACGAACACGTGTTTCTGCAACGTGATGGGAAGAAGAAGAAACGATGGTGGACGAAGTAAGAGAAAAGAGGACGCTTTCAGCCCACCCGCTCACCCACCCCCACCTCCTCCTCTTTAGAATCTTTTTCGTGTAAATCAATATGGCAGGGAACGTCTTCTCGTTCGTCGGGCGCTAATTCCATTAAGGAGCGCCGGGTTCGGTGCCGCTTCGAGGTCGGATCGATCGACCCGCAACGGAGAGAGAAATTTTTAATTATCATTTCCCGACTAACAAAATCAGAAAACGCTGTTTGTCAAAAAAGAAAAAAAAAGAAGGAGGTAGGAGGAGGAGGAGGAGGTAAAAATTAAAAGGAAACAAATTATTGCTCTGCTGATTTGCTTTCCTTCATTAACATTGATTCATTTCAAATTATGTCTCCCTTCGGGAAACAGGTTCTGCGGGGGAGGGGAGGGTTATTAAAAGAAGATTCGCTTTTTTTCCCCCCCCTTCGCCATTACTTTCTTTCCCACACACCCAATGAGGAAAACAGCCATGAGTGATGACGATAGACTTGGGCCTGCAAAGAGCGAAGCCATCCACTTCCCTTTCTCTTCTCCTCGTCGAAATCCCTTTCTTCTCCGGTCGCCTTGTGGGTCTTCATTTATTGCGCTTAATTAGGAGATACAATGCAATTGCGATGTTTTCTTTTCATTATCCCCTTGCATGTTCTCGCACTGTTTTGTCATTGTCTCCGTAGCAAGGGGTCCTCGAAGAGGAAGTACAGCTACCGAGCGATGGGGAGCCGCCATCTCGTGAGCGAAACATCCACGAACATACCAGAAGAAGGCGAGGAGGAAGAAAAAAAATTAAAAAGAAAAGACCCCCCACCACTTACTATGGAGAAATATCTAAATAAACTTAATTCGTAGACCAAACATTTCGTCAGCGGTGGTGTTCACCTGCGAAACACCTGTTTGCATCGGTCGGCCGTACTTTCTCCGAGCAACTGTCTTGCCAACTGGCTAATCTCTTGTACATCATACAAGTTGAAAGGACGCTTATTAAACCAATTAAATTTAACCTTTTTCTAACCTCACATTGGGATTCGACCTTCAATCTAAGAGGTTCCTGGAAAACATGCAAAACAATCAACGAAAGGGAGCAAAAAAGACTGTTCAGACACAATTCCTCTCCGTAACAATCGAAATACATTGAAATACATTTCTCTTTCTTGTAGCTTAAAATGGAGTCAGGAGGTATTGCAAGCGCCACTTCCCCCTGCCCTCCACGTTCCACCTAGTGACACTTCCTAGTAAAACGTGACACCCTTCAACTTCCATTAGGTAAAAAAAAAAAAAAAAAAAGTATAACGCCCACTTCATAGATCACCTCTACACAAGTCGGGGTTCATTGGGATTGAAAGATGCGAAAACTACCATCTTAATCGAAATAAGCAAATCAAGTTATAAATTCTCGGTGGATTTGAAGAAATTTTCCTGTTCCTATATACAGAAGAGATCATTATATCAATACTTCTCCAATTTCAATTTCACTAAACTATAAGGGTCGTACAAATGAAAATTTATTTTATCCAAAGTGTATACAAGGATAAAATACTTATTAAAAAATACTTTCCAAATGCGTTAAGGCGTTTATCCCACTGTGTAGTAACAAGGCGTGTAATTCCTTTATGGAAGAAGTCTTTCGGTTGCGTGTGGTACCATTCCAAAACCTCTTCCTTCACTTCATCGTCCGACTGAAATCTGCGGCCTTCCTTTCAGATGTTTCTTGAGATCCCCAAACACGTGAAAGTCACATGGGGATAAGTCAGGGCTGTAAAGTGGATGCTGCCTTGCTTCCCAGTTGAATTTTATGATGAGGTCTACTGTTGCTTTCGAGGTGTGAGGACGGGCGTTGTCGTAGAGAAGAAGCACTCCTTCTGTAAGAAGTCCAGGACGCTTACATTTGATGGCCGCGCGCAGTGTCTTCAAAGTTTCCCCATATCGTCCTGCGTTTACTGTGGTGCCTTTTTCAAGAAAGTCCAGTAAAATAGGGCCTTTGCGATTGCTTTTAATTTTTTCGAGGGTGGTGACCCATAATGCTTCCATTGACGACTTTAACGTTTGCTTTCGGACTGGAAATGAAAGCACCAAGTTTCATCTCCTGTAACGATTCTGTCGATCTCTCCTTCCTGTTCATAGCGAGTCAAATGTTGCAGGGACATGGCCATTCGAACTCCAGGTGTTCTGATGTCAAAAGATGCGGGACCCATTGTGCACAGATGGGTGCACACTACTTTCTGTAGTGCAGATGGTTTTTGATAATGGAGTGAACAGTTCCACGACTAAGGCCAGTTTTAGCAACCACGACATCGATTGTTACTCTTCTGTTTTCCTTTAAGACAGCGTCAGTTTTGGCTTTGGAATCAGCCGTGATGACGGGGTTTGCTTGTCCAGGTCGTTGATCATCTTGCAATGATGACCGTCCCTCCGAAAACCTCTTGCTCCATGCCCAGAAACTGAAACTCCTTCACATGTCAAAAAACGAATTACTACTCTCTGTTCCTGTTTCGTTGACTTCATTTTGTTGTTAGGACGAAGCGATCACTCGCAGAGCTTCGAAGCGTGAGCTATTGTTCTTTCTCACGTGATGCAACACTTGCAACCTGTTGTTCAATTTGCACGTGGGGTTTTGCAATTGTTGAAATTGCAACCTAATGTTCAATTTGTCTTACGACCCTACACGTCGTCTTTTTTTCCCACACAAATTTTTGTTTTCATTTGTACGACCCTTATAGATAGATGGTGACTAATGATAGATGCTAGACCAAAGTGTCCTAAAATTGCAACACCATGAAGGAATCATCATAATTAAATGAAATTTAATACACAAATGACTTGTAGTGGTACAAATAAATGACTAAAGTTTCAAAGCAAAAAAAAAAAACAATATTAAGGTCCGAAATCAATATTTGGTGTAGCCACCACGCGCTGCAATAAGTGCTGCTATACGACGTGGCATGGAGTCAAACAGATTTTAATGTGTGCCTGGGGAAGAGCATTCCATATTGTTTGTATGCGTGCCCAAAGTTCATCTGTAGAACCTGTAGGACGAGGATTACGAGCGAGACGCCGACCAACGAAATCCCACACATGTTCAATAGGCGACATATACGGCGAATAAGCAGGCCAAGGAAGAAGCTGTATGTCTTCTGCTGAAAAGAAATCTTGAACATTCGTTGCAATATATGGGCAGACATTATCCTGTTGAAAGATCGCTCTAGGAATGCCTTGAAGGAAAAAAAAAAAAAGAGTTCAGGCTCCAGCACGTCACTGATGTGCCGATTGCTGTTAAGATTACCCACGATACGCAATCGCACCCTAGACAATAACTCTGGGTTCGTCCACTATGACGTTCGATAATGCACTCCGGAAAGTAGCGTTCACCGGCATAGCATCTAACACGAATGCGGCCATTATGGTACCACAGATTAAAGCGGGATTCGTCAGAAAGAAACACTTGTTGCCAATCTGCACGCTAGTCTCTATGTTTGTATAAAGGAGTTTGTATCAAACCGCAGGCGTCGATGGTTTTGCGTCAGGGGGATCCTGTTTAAAGGAGTTTTTGCACACAGTCCACGGTGCAGCAGACGTTGACGAAGCAGACAGGGATACACCTGTAGCAATGGACCAACATGGTGCCAACTGTCTAGAGGAAGCTGTACGGTCCGTCAGCGCCATGCGGACCAGATGTCTATCGTCGCGCGTTGACGTCACCTTTCGGCGTCCACTTCCGGATTTCCGAGTCGTCCGGTTCTCGTCGGTCCGCCGCTTCCAAACTCGCATCACTGTGCTGCTGTTACGCTCCACACGAGCTGCCATTGCACGATAGGAAAATCCTCCTTGACGAAGGCCGATGATTCTCTCCCATTCAAACTGCATAAGTTGTTGAAATATCGCCCTCTGTTAAACTGTTTTAGCAGCAGTTCAGAGGACGCTGCTCGGCCCACCCATGCGTAATGACTCTGAAATTTCAATCATTTGCATAACACGCTTTAATTTGCATTGGCTGAAAATTGCAGCTCAATCGCGTCATTCCTTCATGGTGTTGCAATTTTTACAAACATGAGTTTATTTAATCCTCTCCGTATCTTGAATCCCCACCCGACTTGTGACACTGGAAATACAGACATATCGAAAGCGTTCCATACTGATCTCGGCAATAGTTAACAGACTAAACCTTTTATTGGCTCTGATCAGGGAAATCATTTTTTCCTTGATAGAAGAACTATTTACATGAAGGAAATGATGCTGAAGGGGTCTCAAATACATTGATGAGCCATTACATTATGAACGCCTTCAACTTACAAGTTAGAGTAATGAACTCGCCTTGAGACAAATATACGGCGCGAACGCGATCATACCGCCGTATATAAACTGTCAATAAATTGAGTTCTGAATGTAGAGTGTTCGGCTGCAGCATAGGAAAAACAGTTGATTTATCAGACTTCGACAAGGAACAAATCGTAATGGCCTGGCGCCTCGAAATGTCGATCTCGGAAATGACACGTTTTGTAGGCTGTTCACATGCAGTCATTGTGAATACTTATCAAAAGTGGTGTACGAGTTGCCGTCATGTCGTTTGCCGATGAATTCAGAAGGGAGTGAAGACTAGTAAGCATAGTTCGCTGTTCTAACAAGGGCCACAGTGGTCCAGACAAAGTGTCTCGGCGCACAGTTCAGCAAAGGGCCTGTGTAGGGCCTGCGTAGTCAACGCCCCAGGCGAGCCCTTGCTGTTACGGCACACAGGACCAGGGAGCACAGCAATTGGATTATAGAGGACTGGAAGAAAGTTGCCTAATTCAGCCAGTCACGTTTTCTGGTCCATCACGTGGATAATCGAATGCGGATATCAACAGAAACTGTGACAGTTAGACGGATACGACCTCGCATTATATGGGAACTAGAGGACCGCCTGCTACCAGATACCTCAGACTACCTACCAGTACCTTGTCGAGAGGTGGTCCTATGTCGTATTAAGCAGGTGGTAATGACTCATCATTTTAGGAAAGTCCTGCATGGTCCTTGTTCTACGCTGCTACTTCTTGCTTTTGAAATTCAACATTAGAAATTACGTCGAACATAACATTAACGAATACGAGTATTTATAGTCCCAAAGACACAAATATGTATCTGGCCACATACACACATGGTTAATGATAATAGCAAGGCATGCAAAAAAGTATAATATCTCCTTATTTTTTGTGTTACTCAGTTAACTTTCATACAAACAGAGATACATTTCTTCCTTTATTCATTTTTAGCACATTTTCTATATATAGAAATGTGCTTATGTGATCGGTTTGTCCAGCTGTCCGTCCGTCCGTCCGTCTGTAGACAATCCCACAATTCATTGCGTTGCATGTATTGAATTGCATGTATTGCAATCTTACAATTCATTCAATCATGTCTTGAATTGCTGGAAGAAACGAATTATCCTCGCATTTGGTAAAACGCGTGTTGAGAACATGGGTTCGGTTCTGCGCGTGCTCTAAACATTAATGAGATGGTGTGCGTGCAGGATGCACGTGTTTGACGATCATTAAAAGGGCAGTTCGCTCCCTAAATCAAGAGAATTTTTTTATTCCTAGGGAGCTTAGCATTTATTACGATAACTTGAAAACGAATTAACTTTTTCACAGTCTGTTTTCACCAATCCATTAAAATGGGAGAGAGTACGCAGAAGTACGAACGTGAGATAGCAGGAATAAGTACGTGCTCTAATAGCACGTGCTTAAATAGTACCATTATGATACCCTCTTAAACATTTCCTATAACAAGATATGGCAAGTAATATATCAAACAAATTGTCACAAAATATCATGAACGAATATAAAAGAGTAACTAGTGATAGCAAGTATCGGTCTAATGGCACGTGTACGTGCAAGGATGTCTCATGAATGAATATAACGGTATATAGTGATGTCTGAATTGTTTAGTAGTACGTGTTTTAATGGTACCAAGTGGTACCATTGGAACTTTCAATGCTAGGATATGGCATTAATATATCAAACCACTCGTAATAACGTGCCATGAGTGACTATCACGAGAAAATAATGATAATGGTTATCAGTTTAGTAGCACGTGCCCTAATGGTGCCCCATGAAACCATTGGAACTTTCAATGCTAAGATATGGCATGTAATATATCAAACGACTCGTAACAACATGTAATGTGTGAATATCATGAGAAAATAATGATAATTGTTTTTGGTTTAGTAGCAAGTGCCCTAATGGTGCCCTATGAAACCATATGGTACCATTGGAACTTTCAATGCTAAGATATGGCATGTAATATATCAAACGACTCATAACAAGGTGCCATGAGTGAATATCACGAGAAAATAATGATAATGGTTATTGGTTTAGTAGCACGTGCCCTAATGGTGCCCTATGGCATGATATGGTACCATTGGAAGTTTCAATTCTAACACATGGCATGTAATATATCAAACGACTCGTAACAACATGTAATGAGTGAATATCACGAGAAAATAATAATGGTTATTGGTTTACTAGCACGTGCCTTAATGGTGCCCTATGGAACCATTGGAACTTTCAATGCTAAGATATGGCATGTAATATATCAAACGACTCGTAACAACATGTAATGAGTGAATATCACGAGAAAATAATGATAATGGTTATTGGTTTACTAGCACGTGCCCTAATGGTGCCCTATGGAACCATATGGTACAATTGGTAATTTCAATGCTAAGATATGGCATGTAATAGATCAAACGACTCGTAATAACGTGCCATGAGTGAATATCACGTGTAAATAATGATAATAGTTATTGGTTTAGTAGCACGTGCCCTAATGGTGCCCTATGGTACCATATGGTAACCTTGGAACTTTCAATGCTAAGATATGGCATGTAAAAAATCAAACGACTCGTAACAACGTGCCATGAGTGACTATCACGAGTAAATAATGATAGTGGCAATTGGTTTTGTAGCACGTGCCCTAATGGTACAATACAGAATTTATAGAACTTTTAATGCTAAGATATGGCGTGTAATATATCAACCAACTCCTTACGCGTTATTAGATCTTTTGTTATCCATAGCTTATTTGAATCAAGAGTATAGTACTCTTAGGCTTAATGGTATTTAAAACTCATTACTAATTAATTTATTAGTAGTTAAACGCTTGCTTCAATAAGAGTTTAGTAATTTCATATGAAAATCTAATAGATGCTTACACATAACGCTTCAGCAATTGAGGCTCACTTCGTTTAACATTATGTGAGAATTCTTACAAATTAAAGAACTTTTATTTTTTTAAGTGTATGAGGAATAACTTCACTCTCCATTTACTTTTCATTCTTCAAGTTTATTCTTTTAAATTCTCTCTATACGTTAGCCTATTTAAATAGTAATTTACAATTTAGTTTTCGTATTTATTTATTTACTCTCAAGTGTTTTAAAATGTTGGTTAATTCTATATATCCATGTACGATGCTATAA
>JAHWFO010001077.1:284620-298062 GCA_023313115.1 Rhysida immarginata
GCTACCTATTGCTATTCCTAGACCAGTTTCTCATTCTTATTATTACAGCAATATAGACCCCTATGCAACCTCACAAATATTGAGTCAGAGATATTCACTCATTAAATGAAGATATTTATTACAAAAAAGAAATGTGTTAACAAGCAAACACTTTTTACTTGTAAAAATTGAAGTTAATTGTTAACTGTCCCATAATCTTATGAACACTAACAAAAAAATTGTTCATCACAATATCTGTGATCTTATTAGTAACTTATCATTTTGCCATGCATATTGATCACCTTAAATATTCCGTTTGGCATTGATGCAATAAATTTTTTATGCAGTTCTATAGCGATTTCTATCTATTTCTTCTTTATGGCATGTTGCAAGTCGGTAGTATTTGAATATTGGTGTCCATTCTCATACATTTTCCTTGCAAGAATTCCCCACATGTTCTTCATAGGATTGAGATCCGGGTTGGGTTGGTTTGGTTTGTTTGGTATTAACGTCCCTTTCAACCGCTATGGTCATTTCAGGACGGCGTTACTGGGGGCGCAAATTTTGCGTCGCAAGGGTTCTTTAACGTGCAGTCGGCAAACGACTACACGGGACCAATGCCTTTACTTCCCTTCCGAAGGAAATGCGTGATTTCAAGATTTCCTCCTGAAAAATCCTCGTCGTCCTCGGCCAGGATCGAACCCGCGTACTCGGGCATCAGAGGCCCGAGACCGAGACCGATTTGAGATCCGGGGAGAGTGCTGGCTAGTCCATTATACGCATTGTCCAATTTATTCAAAAATAGCAACAGATAAACACCAAGCAATTATGGTAGTCAATTGCCATCATTCGCTTATTAAGAAAGCAATGTGAGTCTTTCCACGAGAGCTGAAACCAACCCATGCCATAACTGAAACCAAACTGATGCCATTCCTTGTTGTCGCTTGGAATATATGGCCGATTCTTGACGTACATAATGTCGTGTATACTGCCAACCATCTGAACCATCTAGATTAATTTTTTTTTCATCACTGAAAATGATTTCTTTCCATTTGTCTGTCCATCCCATCCTCTCCTGGCCCATTCAACACGTTTATCCTTATGATATTGCTTTAAGTTTGGAGTAAATTTCTTTTTTTTTTAATTGAATGTGGGAACAATTAGCTAGCACCCTTCCAATTGTTGATTTACTCACTTGGGAGATTGGTTTATTGTTCTTAAAGAGGTACCATTTTTGGCACCATCTCTTACTATAAGACGTTTGGCACCATCTCTTAGTTTTGATGGGCAACCAGTACTTTTCTTTACTACGTATTGTTCATGTAGAGGTAAAAAATTAGCTACTACACCAGGTGATTGTTTTAATCTTCTAGCAATTACCCTTAGAGAGCGGCCTTCTCCATTGAGGGCTGTGATTTGCCCTTTTTCACTATCTTTTTCCTTCCCATTAGGCTTTAGTTTTTTTAAGATTTCTCAGCTTTTATTTCTTAGAACAATTGTTTTTTGCGATGAATACAATTCCATAGGAATAAATAAATTACTTTTACTCAAATTTTGTATCTGCAATAATTCAGTCTAGAAATACATGATACTTCCTTAGTGTGCATATCTTTTTGGGACGCACCTTAAAACAACTCCCGACAATGTATCTCGAATATCCAGCCGATAATTGTAAGAGAAGAACTGTTCTCAGTGAACCCAAAAGACGTACAGACCTTCCTCGCTGCTTACGAACAAATATCCACAAAGTTTACGAGCTTCTTGTGAAAACTTGAGGGTTGGGCCACTCGCTCGTTAGGAGCGCTCGCACCTTCCCTGGCTAGAGTGCCTATAAGGAGAGTGGCGACAACTCGGAACGGATTTTGATTGGTTAACGCTCCGGGCGCCATAGTTTTCCCAAAATAGCATGCCGTTTGCATTGCAGATGTAGAGAAATTAGCACCTTTCGTTCCGTTTTTCGTTTTATTGTGCATGTTTCTTAATTTTGCTATTAAAATTGCATTATTCAAGTTTAAAAGTTGTGGTTTTATTAGATTCGCTTTAAAATTAACAATTGAAGTGGCGAAGAGGGAAGAGAAAAAATATTTTTTTGTCGTTCATAAAAATGTGAATCTCACAAAATAAACTGATTTTTTAATGATATAATAATAGAGAAATATTTCAAGTCATGTTAAAAAAATTATAATTTCAAGGAAATTTTATTCAAGAGTCATTCGGGCCCAACGAGCAAATTTTTTATCTTGAAATATTTAAAACAAACCGTAAAACCAATAGTAAAAAATAGCATTTAATAAACAAAACATATTTCAATCATGTAATATATTCAAACGGAGACAAATTTTGGAAAATGAAACTTGAAATTTAAGTTTTTTATAGATAGTTTGTAGCGTCAAAATTTATTTTTCAGTTATTTAATTGCTAGACAGTGAAGTGATCAACGATTGTTATTTATTTGCTAAGTTTTTGTCTCTTTTAACACCTAGACGCAACTATTATAATTTTGGTTAATATTTTTTAATTTATTTGCAACTTGCAAACACGAGAAAGTGACGTTAGAACAATTCCATGATGAAATGAATGTAAAAGTTAATCTAGATATTTTCCTAAAACTAATCATCGATAATTGAGAATTTCTTTTTCATCTTTTGCAATATATGTCAAAGTTTTATTTTTGTATAAATATAAAATGTGTACAGACTGCTAAATATAAACTCTTTTGTTATTCGCTATTAGTTTCCCTTCTTGCTGAAAAGGTGAAAAAATCAATTCTCGAACTTGCTACCAGCTGATCAAATAATCATATTTAATATGAAAATTAAAACGTTAATGCGCTTCGTTTTTGAACCTCCTTTATCTAATATACAAATAAAAGCTTGGTAGGCTAACCAGCATTAGCCATCTTTACATTTCTTCTTAAGCTGAAAAGTGTGATGTGCGAATATTATTAATATTTGCACACCACATGTTTTTTTATTATGTCTTTATTTTATTTAACTCATTTTGTAATTTGTATAAAGCCTTTGCAGCATTATTTGAATTCTCGCTTTTATAATTGCTGTATGACCTTCATGACCTTTGTTTCCACGTTCTGGCCAAACGCGAGACAATTGTTGTTGAAAATTTCGTCCGCAACTGCTAAGCTTTTTTCCTTCACTTCATCGGGCGACAGCAGCCTCATCACTTCACTTCTTCCACCTTACCATCATGGACCATCCACACCTGGTTTGCTTGGACATAGCCATCATCATCATGGATTTTGTTCCTGCTTGTGTGTGATTGGACTTTGCCTTATTCATCATTTTCATCATGTGAAGCCTTCAGTCCTACCAACTGTTACTTATGATGTTTCAACATAGCTGGACTGCTTTGTAAAATATAAAAAATAAAAATATTAAATATAGCTTTCATGTTCATGGGCTGGTTGAGTTTACCTCACAGTTTAATGAGGCTGTTATCAGTTCTCTAGTGCCCAATTTTCATTCTGCTATGTGCAGTTTTTAATTAATCAAACTATTTTTAATCTGAAAGAGGTCAATCCGTCTTTCATGTTTTTGGGGTAGCTTGAGTTTATCTCTAAAGACCTTTTAGGGCTGTAATCGGTTACCTAGTCCCCTATATTCTTTCTGCTTAGTGCAGTAATTTCGTTTGTGAATAGAAACTCATTTATTGAAGTTTCTTAATCGCATTTTGTCCGGTTCTTTTTTGCATTATAAGGCTCAGGATAGTATTTTGAGCATGTCAAACTACAGTATTATTTATCTCTGGTCTTATCTTCTTTCTGCTTGGTGCAGTGTTTTTATTTGCGATGAGAAACTTATTTATTGTTTCTTACATCTTTGTTTGTTTTTGTGGCATTATAAGGCTCAGGAGAGTATTTTGACTATGTCAAATTACAGTATTTTTATCTCTGGTCTTGATTCAACATTTGGCTGTGTTACCAAATGATTGAAGTGTTTTGTTCTTTATGTAGAACACGTTTTTGGATTATCCTTTTGTGATAATGAACTCATCTGTTATACTGAATCTTATTCTGTATGCTGTTTATATTGCTTTCTCGTTTGTTTGAAACGTTGTTCTGCAGAACAGGTGATGTTTGTTTCTTGTATTTCAAGATAGCATTAGAAATGTTATATAAAAAAAAAAAAAAAAAAAAAAAAAAAAAAAAACTTTAATTTTTTTCTTTAATTGCAATTGACTTAATAAACTCCACTGTGAGTTGGTTTTTTTTTTTTAACTCTGTTTAATAAACGTTGTATTTATTTGTTTTATTAATTTTAAATCGAACTAAAACTAAGGGTTATTGCAAAACACAACGCCATCGCTTCTTTTGATGATGTACAATTATCGATTAATGTCAATTAAAATAACGTTTATAACGTTAACGTTACAAAAGTATCGTAAATTGTACCTCTGCTAATTCAATCGTTCGGAAAAACATGGCCGATGGCCCGACTTGTCGCCACTCTCCTTATAGGCACCCTATCCCTGGCCACTGAACATAAATACTTTTAAGTCCGCGCGGGAAAACACCGCGTGCTCGCCGTAACGCAAACATTAGTTGCTGGGCTACGACGGAATTCAATTCCCACCAAAACAGCAGTTCTACGGACGCCTGCCAACGGCCCCGGAAACTAGTTAAGCAGTTGCTCGCCGCCATATTTTTGAATAGCAACAAAAGTCTTACTTTGAATGTTGCCGCTGCCGTGCTCCTGTTGAACCTTGTTCAATCCAACATTATTTTGTTCGCTTCCGGCGACTTCATTCGTCAAGCTCATTGTGGAACTCGTTGAGCCTCCGGCGAATATAATTTCATGGCGAAACTGCGTCGGAAAATTCGCTCGCTGTAGGATATTCACTGCCACGAGTCTTCTCTCGCTCACCGGGAATCGAGCCCCATGGTCCCCTGACGTCACTAAGTTCGCTTCCCTTACGTCAGAGCGTGCACGAGACACGTCAGAGCGTGCCGTCTCCATTCTTCTGCCATATAACGCTGTCCAGAAAATGCCCCTAACATACGGAGATGTCCGTGACAATTTTTTGTTGTGAAGCAATGCTTACTAATATGGCAGAATCTTCTTTACTTAGATAGATCACATTCTGGCAAAGTTGACCTAAACGAACCAGGTCGATCGACGAGCAAGCTACCCAAATTCTTAATTGGCTCCATTAATATCCTCCTCTCAGATGTGCTCTTCATCAATAAAGCTTTGTAGCATAGTTTATTCATCTCGGAATATTTTTAATGATCATGCCTCCTAAATATTCGATGATGCCGTGTTCAGTAGCTACTTGTTACGTTCATACACTCATCTTCTGTGGCCTGGACCTAACTCGTCTTCTTTTTAACTGAATTACCCTAATTTCCTCTTTGCAGCGTTTGCAGGAAAGCAAAAAAGCCTAACTTATTTTAAAAAGTCAAACGATTAAAAGTTCAAAAAATAGACAAACAAAGAGAATTCTGACATGACCAAACGAGATTGTTAGTATCGTACGAGTATTTGAGGAAAAAAAAATGCATTCTCTATGCGTGGCTGAGCGCATGTAGGATCAAAATGGCCGAGGAAGCCACAAAAGTGAGAGTTGTCACCATCCTTCGCCCGCTCGCTCGAATCCAGGCACCCTAGTCAGAAACAAGCGGGCGTGTAACAGCATATGTAATAGACATTTTAACAGCAGAAAATGTGCCACCGACAGACTATGAAGAAACTACGAAGAATTCATCTACATTTGGAACAGTCCCACCTACACCATGACAACAAGACAGATTCAGCGTCTTGGTTTCACTGCTGTTGGCTGTCGTCCATACAGTCCTGATCTAGCGCCATCCGATTTTCATGTTTTCAAAACTTAAGAAACACCGGAGAGGGCAAGACTTTGAATCTGACGATGCAGTGCAAACAGAAGTGAGGCTCTGCTTTCGCAGTCAAAGTGAAACATTCTTTAGTGATGTGCATGTGGAAAAAATTCGTTAATGTGACCACCTATCGGTAGCCAGAATAACCACTTTTCGCGGCACGGGCAGCTGCGAGACGGCCAGAAGAGAGCCAATAAGGCTCTGGAAGGTATTGACAGGGATATGAAGCCATGCCGACTCCAGTTCTGTGGCGGTGGAGGATTTATGGCGCAAACAACCCGATCGAGGTGATCCCACAGATGTTCTAAGGGTCTTAAATCCGGGGGAGTACCGTAAACGCATCCTCGTGCTCTTCAAATCACGCACGGAAACTGCGCGCTGTATGGCACGTCGAATTGTCCTGCTGGAAAATGCCATCGTGCTGAGGAAACACAATCTGCACGTAGGGGTGGGCATGATCCGAAAGGACAGATGCGTACTTCCATTGATCCACGGTGCCGTCCACAATGATGAGTGCACCTAGGGAACGCCAGAAAAGCATTCCCCAGACCATAACGCTGCCTCCTCCGGCCTAGACTCTTGCGGCACGTGTTGCAGGTGTTTGTTTTCTGACGCTGAACGTCGTACACACCATCGCCCATCTGTCCGATGGAGCATAAACCGTGATTCATCGGAAAAAGCCACCTTTTGACACTGTTGCTGTCCAATTTCGATACTGGCGTGCAAATGTCAGTCTTTGTCGCCGGTGAACAGCCGAGAGCATTGGTGCACGAACCAGCAGTCTGCTGCGGAGCTCCATACGCAGCAACGTTCGCCGAACTGTCGTCATAGATCACGTTTGGTAGCCCCCTGGTTCATCTGGGAGGTTAGTTGGTCCACGGTTGCACGTCTGTTCGCTTGCACACATCTCCGTAACCGTCGTTCACCTCTTGTCATCTATGGCTCGTGACGCCCTACACTTGGCGCGTCGCTAATTTTGGGTATTGCCATTCTGCCATGCACGATATACTTTCACCACGGCAGCACGCGAACAGTTCACAAAACTAGCCGTTTCGGAAATACTGCCGCCCTTGGCTCGGAAGCCGATTTTGGAGATCGGATCAATTGCTACGTTTCGTCTGACTCCGACAATTGCAAGGTTTTCTGCTTCCCTCTGACACCCTTCCTATACCCCCCCATCTTTGATACTGGTATGTACCTTCCTGGACGTAACCATTTTCCGCTGATGTTAAACGTTGTCACTTTTTAACCGACTTCAAAAAATAGGTGGTTATCAATTCGATGCGTATGTTTGTAATATTGTTGGAATTGCACAATATTCATATATGTTAGTCTATGTAGGCTTCTAAACAAGTATGCCAAATTTCATAAGTGTGTGTGTGTGTTTGTATGTATGTATGTATGTATGTATGTATGTATGTATGTATGTATGTTTGTCCACGTATTTCTCAGAAACTAGAAAAAGAAATGCAATAATTCTTTTTTATTGGATTAAGTATCTTTCAACTTAGGGATAAATCCAAGTGTCATCAAAATCAGTTCAGTAGTTTTCAAGATATGGACTGATATAGCTAGGCGATAGTGAAAGTTTCATCAAAGTCGTTTTTTTTTTATACCCTGTTTAATCTTGTATAACATTATAATGAGTTTGAGTAACATGCTGGCCAGTCGGCCTTTATTCCTGTTCGTCCTCGACGGAGGATTTGGTTCTTTTGGTGGATGGATGCAGAGGGGAGGGTCCCTGCAGCGACACATATTTCAACCGAAGGCGACGCTACCACATACCTGCCAACCTATGGAGAATGACATTCGTACGTTTACTCAAAATTGTACCAGGGACAATTTATGTTATGTTCAAGCGGAAAGCGGGTCGTGTTACCAGTCGATCTGGGGTGCAATTTCCTCACTAATACGATAATGAAATCCGTTTTCCTATATCTTCATCCATTTTCGAGTTATCGCTTGTTATATGCAATTAATCATGAATAAGTCCTGAAAATATTTAAGCTACACTATTTAGACCCCTCCAGAGCTCGTTCTGCTGAACGAATTTTGATAAAACTTGGAATACTTTTTATTATACCATGGAGAAGAGATTTTTTTCCAATAAAAATAGTTCAAATTTTGACCACTAGATGAAAAAGTGGCGCATAAAGAACATCAAGCAAATTCGAATGGAAATAACGTTTTTTGGTGAAAAATGTGAAGTTCCAGCAAACGAATGAGACCGAATCTGTGTACTCTATAATCCAATTTTATGACTAGAATACTAAAGTGCATGACAATATACCCATGTAAAATATTATCACGTGTTTGTTATAATACACAACTGAAATGTGAATTCGCAATAACGTCTCTTTATGATAGATAGAACTCCTGCACAGAAGTCATTGGATACACTGCAGTGCCATGAAGGAACGTTTATAGTCATACCTCAGCCAATACGTAATGCAGTTACTTTCAACAATAACTGCTACATCAGGAAAGCTATAGTCACACTATTCCAGCAGGACAATGCCTACCAGCACTACGGTACAATGGCGTATACCTTTTCTTCTTCTTTGGCCTACACGTTGTTGCCTATTGAACATGTATGGGATAATGGACATTAGGCGAGTAGCTCGTCAAGATCCTCCAATTCCAATGAACAGTGAACTAACGTAGAGGCAAATGCAAAAGGAACACATCCGCAACCTCTTTGATTCGAAGTATAATTCATGCGCTATTTTCAGAAACCACTTGTGCAATTTATTTCGCGCCATTTTTCCAATTGTCTTAGCCAGTTTCAAAATTCGTACTTTTATAAATCTGTCCCCACAATCGTACAATTACATCGAAATTCGTACATTGTACGGAAAAATCGTACAAGTTGGCAGGTATGCTACCATTTTCGGCGGCTGAGGACAAGCTGACAAACCTTCCGGTTGAGGATCTAAAGAGAGTGCGCTTAATTTTTATTCCCTCCAGCTTCCCATTCACATTTGCTGACACATGATTTTCCAACCGACGATCACTCTTCTCTCCTTCTAGCAGGGCAGAAAAAACGGTGTTCTCACTTCTTCTCTTCTTCCGCCGTGGGGTCCGACTCAGTTTTCTTCCTCGCATCAAAAGTAGAAGAGAGGAAAAAAATGATGTCTCGCCATAAAAGGTGAGCTTCGATGGTTCTTTTCCCTTTTTTTTCAGAACGTAAAACTCTTTCGGTCATTAATCAGCGCATCCAGGGTTCGACAGGAGCCGCAGAAACCTCGCTCACCGGAAACCGGCCGCTGCCGGCCAATCGTGGCGCATCGAGAAAAATGGACCGAGAAGACCTTCTCCCCAGGAGACTGAAGAAAAAAAGAAAGAAAATGGCAAAAGAAATGGAAAATAAGAAGAACAAAAAAAAAAGAGCCGTCGAGGGAAATAAGGAGAAGCCTAAATGGTGATGAAATGCGGCATTTCCTCTCTACTCCCAATTCGCGTGCCAACGGGAATGGGAGAGGATAAGCTTTTCTTTACTACTTATTCTTAAAAAAAAAACTGAATAAAATTAAAAGCCATCCCACGATTAATACGCAGTTGCAAGCAAAAGAGGCCAAGGTCGAAAGCCTGAAAAGCAACACGCGTTCAATCCGCGTTCATTCTTTCCACCTTTCTTGCGGAGTTTTCTAAGATTTGAAATGACCAACTTCTGAAATAGGTCACCTTCCTCTCACGTGCCGTCTAAGGACTCCCAGAGTCCTTTCATCAACCAAAATTACCTCCCCGCTCTCCCACCCCCGTCCTTTCGTGATAATATAAAATTACACGTCGTGTCAACGGGGCCGCGAGCGAACACGAGAGTGATTCGTGCTCCCTACGCGCGAAGGAACCGACGCAAACGCGGAAATAAGTCGAAGCACTTTAGGCCGAATCGATTCGAGCAATGACGAAGGCCCGAGCCAAAACACGTCCGCGGCCTTCGTCGCATTCTTTGAAAGCCTCGTGCATAGTTCTGCAAAAGAAAGAATAAAAAAAAGCAAGCATGCGCCCAATGCGAGACAAGAGCACACGCGTGTCAATGTGTGTTTACTTTGAATAGCGCTCCCTCGTCATCACAATCCCTAAGCCAAAGTATCCGAGGAAAGGGAGACCGGGAGTGGCAAAGAGCGGTCGCCTCTAAAAGAGGAACTTTTGAAAAGTGCAGAGGAGTAAGCAACTCTGGCTGCGACGAACAAGAAACTTATAAACTAGAAAAAGCGAAAGTGTGTCTGTGTATTTGGCGTGCTTTAGGTTTATCGAGAGAACTGAGGAGGAATTTGGCGAAATGCGAACGCCGCCCAACACTTGTGCAGCGCTGGAAACTTGAAAGTTAAAACGATGCCGGAAACGGAAGCTCGAAGGTCAAACCCATTTGTGAAATCGAACGGAAAGATTTCATTGGAACGCATTCAATCGTGATTTATTCCAGAGCGAAATGCTAATCGAAAATATTTATCTGGAAAAGTGACGCGCGCCATTCCCAATTCTTCGATGACAAAACAATGCTTCCTTCTCTCGTTCCTATTACCAATTCGTCGAACGAAAGCTTTTCTCTGGCGGATTCCTCGTCAACAACAGCGAGTCCTCTTCTTAATGGCGATACGATTCTGATCCATTCCAAATAATGAAGCGCAGAAAAAAAAACACCCAACAAAACCACAACGGTTTCTGGGCTCGCGGCATGACATTCACAAAAAATGCATAACAAACAAAAATCACTTCCGATACAAAGCTTCCACTGAAAAACTGCAACCTCATCTGGAAAAAAAAATATTTCAAGGGAAACAAAAACTGGCATGCACATAGAAAGGTACATTCTAAAAAAATGATTTTCATTTCAAATAATTACACGCGTCGGTCGACTTGAATATACGTCACGAAGGTAGGTCCATCACTTTGAGCGATACATTCGTTTATGCGGCTCCAATACTCTTCTGGGGTTTTGTGTTCCTGACAAAATTTCGAGAGGGCCTTTGAAGAGCATTAGTTCGACGTGTCATATAGATTCTCATTTTGAAAGAAGTTTGGAGATTGTACTCGCCAAAGGACGCTGCATTTGATATGATACATGTCGCTGTGTTTTCAAAGTACCCGTTGTGCCAACAAGAGGTAGCCAACTACAGAGGGTTGAGTACGCTACAACTAAACGATTTATATATGCAAATTCTCCATCCACGTGGTTGACAGGGCTATGCGGTCGTGAGGAGTTCTAAAGGGGACATCGTTTCATCATTCTTAATCGTTGTACAAACGCTAGCTGCGAGAATGTGACAAAATCGATAGATATTGGGAAGGATATAAAAATGCACTTTCCGACGCCAAGTGGTCCTATTCCATGATTAGAAAACAATGCAAATCCAGGAATCACTCCATTTCGAAGGCAGGAATCTGTAACATACTAAATAAAAACCGCAGTACCAGCAATGTTGGACGAACCTGGACCCTCGAGACAACGACCCACTCCAAGCAGAACACCAGAAGTTGTACCCAAAGTCAAGCGTCTCATCTTTGCAGAAAATCCAAAACTCAAAGGGCTGTCGCAAATAAGGTAGGGGTATAACAGTTAACAGTACGCAACACAATCTACAAAAATCTCCCGACTGGTATGAGTGCATCAGGATATAGCTGCGAGTCATACGTCCAAGTCAACGGTCGCCCATTTGCGAACACTGGAACGGGAGACGGGCATACATTCAATCCCCCACGGATTATTGCAGCTTTGGACTGCTGAAACACGCCCTTGGAAGTAGACGACCCCGTACATGGGACGGGATCTATGGAAAGCCTGTGAGGAGGGGTGGGCACAGATCGACCTAAATTCTCTGTGGCGAAATCTTATTGAATGGAAACTGCGATGCAGAGCCATAGTTCGACACCGTGGGCACCAGATGGAACATCACCGAACATGGCGGCGGGGTTTCTCATAGACTTAAGACGCTTGCAAATCGTTTAGTTGGCTTTTTGAATCGTACTCAACACTCAGTAATGTATCGTACTCAACACCCAGACCAAGAATTAATGATGACGAGCCGTGTGGCGATCATTCAGAATGGTAGAAGGATCAACCAAGTGACGGCTCTGCCGAGACAGCAGCGGATTTCGTCGCTGAGCACAACACAATATTCCATTGACAGCGAGTTGGTTAATGAAAAAGGAAAATTAGTCGAGAAGACTAAACTTCAAATGTAAGAGAAAAGTCTGTTTTCCTTGGACTCGAACCCTGCAGTCGAAGGGAGATCTCCGAGTATGGAATTAACCCGAAAAGGAGCAGGCACTGGTATTGTTGAAAGGCGTAAGGAAGCAAATGTATTTAATGGCTCTCTTGATGGTATATCTACACCAGTGAATCAGATGGATCAGATCTACAGTGCCCATTTCATCGATCTTTAAATTTTGTTTCAACCAAGTGGGCCATTATTTTTCGCATCTCCAGACCCAGTAAAGTTGTTTGCTCCAGAGAAATCTCACAGGACTAGCTGTTTGTGGAACCAGGATCAACCAAAGTAAAGTGGTATACGATTGTGATTTGAAATTAAATTATTCTGACTACTTTCCTGACGAACATTTTGTTAGAATTCAGCCGCCATGTGCAGAAGCTGCTGCTGTACAGGGTGGTACTGCTGGGTAGCCTGTCCGCTCGGCTGCAGGGGCCCACAATGATGTAACAATGAATGATGTTTTAGCGCCCAGACCTTTATTAGGAGCTTTAGCAAAAAGCTACTTATAAGAATGCGCCCTTGGTCTGTACGTTTATCCGGCCGTCCGCCGTTTGCACGATAACTTGAAAACGGATTAACCTTTTCAAATTCTGCTTTCAGAAATATGACCATCAAAGTCTTAGCTCGGCCGTATCAACATTTCAGAATTTTTCGTGGACCCCTTCAAGTCGAATTCACGTGCTAAAACCGTGAGTGTAAAGAATACCAAGATAATGGCATGTCATATAACAATCGATTTGTCGAGAATAAATATATTGTTACTTTCTGTTCATCTTTAAGGCATTACTGACATCGGCACGCGCACGTGAAACTGCTTTCTCGACGCACGATTACTCATAATCTATATTATTAAGTAGCGGAAGAATGGAGCAACTTATTGGTTTTATAATGTCAGTCCTTCATAGTTTCTACATTTTTTGAGGTAGAAGGTTGATATTTGGAATATAGTTTCCTATGGGCATGTCCATCTGCATTATTTAGTTTGGTTTTGATTGGTACACAGGGGTCAGAACTACGGGGGTGGAATTCAGAGAGGACAATATATTTATGTGCTATTTAGGTACGTATAGGCGTGAAATTCAGTATCCAGATTCCTCTAGGCAAGATCTACATTACTATGAAGTTTAGGCCTAGTTGTTCCATTGGGATCGAATTTGCGGGGGTGGCAGTCACTTGGTCTTTAGAACTATGGCAACATATGGCATGTGATATATCACGTTCGGAAATGATGAGAAAGGAAAGAAAATACGAGCTTTTTTACATTTTCTACGTATTACGTTCGAGAAAAGTAATTTTTTGATTAAAAAACTTGGGGAGAGGTAAAAAGTGCAGAAAAGGGGGTACAAATAGATGACTACAGGATCTGCTACTTGCCTTACCCTACTCGGGGG
>JAHWFO010001077.1:298162-359142 GCA_023313115.1 Rhysida immarginata
CTTCACTGTTAAAGCTCCTCCTTGAAATGTTTACAAGATTTTATTATAGGTGGTATTGTTATGAACGGGCCCCTGCATCCAAGCGGATGGGATACCTAGCAGTACTGCCCTGTTCATTGTTGGCGGACTGAACTTAAGTTATACAGAAAAAAATGAATAATATTAAAGAATAAACTGTATAAAAATGTGATAGGATGAGCTAAATAACTTGGATTGAAAAGATAAGATAAAGTAACAAACCGGTTAAGAAGAGTCAATAAAAATAATTTCTAATAAAGTGTTTAGATAAAAGAGTATAAAAAAAATCAATTAATTTAAAGGGGAAAACCAATTTTATTAGGAGCTTTAGCAAAAAACTACTTAGAAGAATGCACGCTTAGTCTGTAGGTTTATCCGGCCAGCGTTCCGCCGTTTGCACGATAACTTGAAAACTGATTAACTTTTCAGAAATATGACCACCAAGGTTTTAGGTCGGCTGTATCAACTCTTTAATATTTTTCGTGGACCCCTTCACGTGCAGTTATTAGGCATGCTGAAGGATTTCCCGATCGGTAAATCTATTCAACGAGTCTATCCAAATTATTGACGAAGCACTTAAAAATGATATCATTGATGGTAAAGAACGCTTGGATATTATTTGCTCCCTGAAGGTACTCAGCCAACAGAACTATTTCGAATTCAAGGACGAATTTTTCCTCACTTCCCAATGGCGTTTTGATGGGTTCGCCCATCAGTTCGATTATTCCGGAGTTCTTTTAAAAAACATCGAGGATAAGCATATCAAAGGCCTTATACAGAGTAAGAAGACTCATTTCTATCGACGATATGTTGATGATAACTATAATCATCTATGACGAACGGACATTTTCACGTCGTTCAACTCATTTCATAACTGTCTCGACTACACTATGGAAAAAGAAGTAAACGGGAAGATAAACTATCTAGACGTTTCTATATCTAGGAATTTGCTTAGAAAAGATTTGAATTCGAGATGTACAGAAAAATGTGTACTACATCGAATATCATAACCTTTGATACGAATCATGCGGTCCAGCATAAGAGAGCCGCATTAACGCCATCATGTACTCTATTAACGCCAGAAAAGTTGAGATCGCCACGACGTTTGAATTTCCTGCCCATATAACTCAACGAATTTTAACGAGACCAAACGTCCCTTAAGATGTACTAGGGTAGATGAGGCTACAAAGCAGAAAGACTTCATGACTTTCAATTTTAGTGGCCTATCGACAAATAAGATCACGAATGTTTTCCGGAGTTATGGATTCGGCACTGCCTTCCGTACGAAGAACAACATTAAGCACCTACTAAATGTTAAGAAGCTGGATGTTGCTAAGGATTGCGGAGTATACAAGTTGATGTGCCCGGGTTGCGGTTCATATTTTGTGGGATCCACGAGATGATCTTTTGGTGAGCGCTTTAAGGAACACAAACGATCGTTGACTAACAGTGAAGGTAAATCCACTTTTGCGGACCATTTGATTAAAAAATGGGCACCGGATGTTGCCGATCACTGAAACTATGACGAAGGCCAAAAACTCAGAAAATATCCTTATCTACGAAGCTCTGGAGATAGGAAAATGCCACCTGGAAGCCCAAAATATTTATTAAATAACCAAACAACTTTTGAAAAAGTTCCAATCCTGGACATTGTAAACGGATTCTAGAACGAACGCAGAGATAGGATATGATGTCACGATTAGCTCTCCATTCGGGCCGGCTCATATTCCACCAGTCAGAGTTTCTGGTTGGTGGACATGTATTTCTGTGAACTATAAATTCCCTCACTTGTGTTCAATAAAACTTTGTAGCTGTGAAGATGATGCAATCGAAACACGTCGGCAATTAAAATAGTCTACCTTTTTGTTTTCGTTTTTGATCTTAGCAATATTGAACAGCATGGATATTATTGGAAATAATCACTGCTCTACTACTGCTGTTCCACAAAAGAACTGCACGATTATAAGGAATGCTTAGAGAGGAGAAAAAAAGAAAGCACTTGAGACTGCATAAAATAAACGAACCAATATCACAAAAGGGAAATCCACTCGAGATTGACATCAGCTTACCACTAAAAGGGACTTCTCTTTCTGGGGCAGTCTTAATCGAGTGCTTTTGAGTATATAGGAAAGGCCTTGTTCGTTTTTATTGTTTAACTTCTATTATTATCATCATCATCATCATATCATCATCATTTTCATTTTCATTTTTTATTTATTTATTTATTTATTTATTTATTTATTTATTTATTTTTTTGCTGCACTCCCTCCGCCGAGTGCAGCAAAAAAATCCTTGTTCGTTCGACCGGAGAAGCCAATAATTAAAAAAAAAAACAAAAAAAAAAAACAGAGAGAGAGATCGATAATTTCTAAGAAATGCGCGTGAGGCCGACCATTCCGTTTAATGACGCGTTGTGTGTCGACCGTCCAGCACAGCCAACGACGGAGGAGGACATAAAGAGGATGAAGAAAAAAAAAAAAAAAAAAAAAAAAAAAAACAAGCCTGCCCTCTCCAATCTCACGGCGTTGCGGGAGCGGTGGCCGATCTATGAACATGTTAACGAGGCCGATGTCGCTTTTGTCGATTCCCCACGCCCCCTTCTGGGAAAACCGTTTGTTCCGGAAAGCTATCGGGGAGGGGGGGTAGGGTCTGCGTCGTCATCGTATGTTAATGTAAATGAATACAAAAGAGAGACAGTCGGAAGGGTCGTCGCCACCGTCATTCTTGTGCTTTCTCTCGAAATTCCTAGCTGATTGGCGCACGAATGAGGAATCGGAGTTCAATTTTCCCAGAAGTTCGTTTTTATTCGATAAAACACTTTGCTTTCCTGCGCTCGCATAAAACAAACGAGAGCAGCCATCCGTAAATCCTTGCCTTTATAGGGAGCCTTTAAAACCTTTAGTGTCAAAATTCTAAAGATGCTAAATGATGTGATGTGAAAGAATTGTGAGCTAATCCTTTCATACCATATGGTTCTATTTCATATCGTGTTTGTTTTATTTTTAAATATTAATTTGATTAACCTTGTCGTGCCAATGTGTTTTTTTCATCATTGTATAAGTATGCTACGCGTGTCCTTTGTTGTTCATCATGGTCAGGTGGAAGTGATAGCGACTAGCAAAATCGAACTTCTTCATCAACGAGCAGCAGCATGTCCACATGAGTAGCTCTAACATCGATATGGACCTTTTACGGGCAGCACATCCAATTGTTACTCCTTAGCCATTTTTGGAATTGGTCAGCAATAGACATTTGCAGTTTTTTATATTATTTTACTGCTCCATATTGTGAAGCCTGTTTAACCACTAACAATTGAATTGCCTTGATAGTTAGAATTGAATTGTTTCCTGAAAACAACGTATTGTGATTTTTAGGGGGCGGGAGGGGTTCGGTAAAAATCTACGCTGGGATACGTGAGGGGGGGGGGGAGGTCCGAGCCTGAGCTACTTAGTTTTTCATTATTTTATTTGGCACAGTCAAACAGGGTACAGAATACACAACAGCATTATTGACATTTATTTCCGCAATTACGATACGCTATATACCGATGCTGAAGACGACGCTGTACCCGAGGAAGATACTTTCCCAGTGATTTGTAATTTACAGGAATGGCCAGTGTCACCATTTGCTGATTCAGAATATTTATAATACTGTAAAACGGGGTTACTCTTGGAAAAAAAGATTCAACGCTGTCTAGCAGCTATTCTAATAAATATTTCCAAACAACTCCGATTCTGCCTGACAGTTGGTACTCCTGTCAACTCATGTTTTTGGGTTATTGATGTAGCCCCCCCCATTTTGGATCTTCTTTGCTAAACATATTTTTGCTATATGATTTTTACTGGAATTTTTCTCAAGAAAAAGATGTTATTTGCTATTACAAAACTGCTTAATTAGAAGGTAAATATCATTTATTTATGTATAGAAATTAGTTGTCGTTTAAATCATCCCTATAATTTTTAATAAATTGATTACACTGTCCTGCTATGGGAAAATTGTTTTCATGAATTCGTCATCTTCTTATGTTTTCAGTGTGCTGAATTCGAAAATGACATCCGTTTCTCTCCATCACGTAGGGCTTTTTTCACAAAGTGCCATGTAATCTTTGCATAACTTTGTAAAAAGCACTAGAGTTAACAATTTTTGTTACGTCTGTGGTAACTACCTAGTGAAGAACAAAAAAGGAACATTACTGCCTTCGTTAAGAAAGTTTATTTTGCATATTTCGGTGTGAGGCTGGGTGATCAGGATAAGGCATGGGCTCTGCACACAGTCTGCTGCATTTGCACCGAAGAACTTCGACAGTAGTCTCAAGGTAAAAAGAAATCTTTTCGTTTTGGAATGCCAATGGTCTGGAGGTACCAATTAAAAAATTTGGTTTTTAATAAACCCGTATTGATACGTATGTAGTGTTTTTTCATGAACTGTCCTTGCGTTTTGTGAAAACTTCTTACGAGATGGAGAAAAGCGAATGTCATTTTTGGATTCAGCACACCAAAAAACAAAGATCAGCCTCTGAACTCAAGACAATTTTCCAAAAGTGAAAAAATGCGGGCCTGTGTTATTTATCATTATACGATAGATAGTAATTTGATGGTTAATGTTCTGAGCAAAACGGGGCTATTTTGCACCACCTAAAAATTAGTGCAAACTGAACCCCCGCGGTATTTTTTTTTTATACTTCGTTTTAAGCTTAAGCTCGTATTACGTTCAAAATAAATATTGCTAACAGATTACTGTTGTTTTAGCAAGTTGATAAGTGTCTACGAGCAGAAGGAGATATGGAATGATAAGAAATGCTGGGAAAATGCCTGGAATGATAAGAAATGGAACATTTACTTAGCGCGAAGCTGTAGAACATTTTAATAGACCTAGAAGAACAATTAAAATAAAACAACAACATCTGTAAACATTTTCTTGACATTTTCACACCAATAATACTGGTCAACACTAATATAGGTGTTCTAGACTAATTTGAGTATGCTAATTCCAAATCTGAACACCAAATTTCTCTATCATGTCAGGATCTCGAGTTATAGATAGAAACTAACAATGTTTAAATTTGACATTATGAGACTGTTTTACACAACTGAAACTTAAGCAATAATATTTTACTTAAACATTTAAAATGGTGTTAAACATAGCTTAGATTTCATAAAAACTTAGATTTCCATACAGTAGATGAAGATAAAGCATTTATTCAAAAATGTTTTAAAGATTTGCTCTGGGGCTTGTGCGTAGCATTAGTTTCCCTGTTCAGAAACCAGCAAAAGTCACTCATCCTATATGGATCGAAACGGCCTTGGTATCTTGTCTCCGTTAAATTAATTTTTTTGGTGAAATCTTTCACCATGTTCATCGCTAATAGCCCTTAAGTCCAACGGGAAGAAGTCCAGATAACTTTACATCCTGACGTAATATAGAAATTTGGAGTTCAGATTTGGAATCAGCACACTCAAATCAGTCTAGAATAACTACGTTTGTTACGTAGCTGATAAAAAGATTTTTTGTTAATAAAATAATACTAAATTTCATACCAATTTATATTTGCCATTTTTTTGCACTTTTGTGAATTTTGATTATTTTCCCCTTTTAATACCTAAAACAATCTACTTCCTGTAGTTTCCTATAGTGCAAATGGTAACAAAATACATTGCATCAAGATATTGTCACGCTTTAAAATAATTAGTAGACTATAGGTGGTGCTCCTACGGTATACTTTTCACCATATCTCTTACGGTTTTTTATGGTAATAGAACTGTTTTCACGTTCTCTTATAATATACCAACATCATTGTAAAACATATAGACTAGTTGCGTATCTCGGGTCGCGCCGCCCTAGCGACAAAATAATCCAAAATTGGGGTGAATTTCCCGCTGCGTGTCGAGAGGTGAATCCTAATCATTTTCATTATGTCATCGAATTCAGATAAAATTCTACGTTCAAGAAGAATATGTTGCGTTGTTGGTTGTACTAACAATGAAGCTAAAAATCCAAATCTCCATTTTTATAGATTTCCTGCAAAATCATAGGAAGCAGAAAGGAAAAAAAATGGGTTCAAGCTGCTAAACGAACGTAAGCCAAAATAAAGTAACCAGATGCCATGCATAGAAAACAAACCTTAAGGAATAAGGGCTATTGTTTATTAAATTAATGTGTTCTAATCGTTTAAAGTATGTAAATTATTTTTTTCAGAAAAAAGAGAAATAAGAATACATCACGTGAAAACAAACGAGGCCTTTCGGTCATTTTATTTTTTCATCAGGTATAAAACTTTTTGAAAGTATTAACTGATTTTTTCATCAGTAAAAGTTAAAGAGTATAAATTTAAACAGTTATACAGGGTGAATACAAAAGTCTGACCCCCCCCCCCCCTTTATTTTTTGAACCGAAGCAGATAGGTCAATTTTGATGAATCCAATGAATAGGAAGTTGTGGGTGGCCTATCCCATGGTGCACTTTTCATCATCCCAAATATGCAAATTAGGACACATTCAAAATTTATCTCAAAAACCGTAAGGGATAGAGAAAAAAACCCAATTGCAAACTTGTTCAGCATAAAAAAACAAACAAAACAAAGAAAAAATCATCCAAATCGGAACCAACCAATCACCCACAATCACGTGGTGAACAGTCACATTGCACAAGGAAAACTGAATGTTGATATTTCCACCATGTAAAGCATGCAAATCAAAAAATTAACATAAATTACCATACTCACATTCACTTTCATTCGGAAAAGCAAATAAAAGGCATGTTTCAGCACACAGAAGACAGAACAATTCCAGGATGGCAAGCTACACTGTTCCGGTAATGGTCAACGCGATCTTCTGCTTCGGAGAGGCAAAGAGAAACCTACATGGTGCAGTTAGGTTGTATCGAGACAGATACCCTAAAGAACACCATCCATCTCGTCAAACAATGCGTCACATTATTCAAAGATTCGAGGCTACAGGAATGTTAATGCAGAACGAGGACGACCAAGGGCACAAGGCGACGAGGATACAACAACACTAGTTCTGGCTGCAGTTGCTACAAATCCCCACACAAGCAGAAGAGCAATTGCTGCAGATGTTGGGTGCCATCAGAGAACTGTTCTCAACATTCTACACGCACATCATTTTCACCCATACCATATTCATTGTCACCAGGAGTTACTGCCACTGGATTATGTTACTAGGGCCGCCTTCTGCAACTGGTTACTTTCCTGCCCAGATGACAGTCCAAACTTTATTCATGAGGTGTTGTGGACAGATGAAGCCCAGTTCACCAGGGATGGAATTATCAACAGGCACAACTATCATCATTGGGCAGACGAAAACCCACTATGCGAGAAGCAACTCTTCAAGTGAACTGGAGAATCAATGTGTGGTGTGGATTGTACAATGACACTGTGGTTGGACCGTATTTTTACGATGGAACACTGACTGTAGAACGCTACCTGGCTGAAATTCTCAACGTGGTAGTCACAGACTTCATTGACAATTTGCCATTGGCCTCATATCAGCGCACGTGGTTTCAGCATGATGGAGCTCCTCATGTCAAGACAAACTAACAATGCATAATTTTAAGCTTATAACTTTGAATAAAAATCCCAACAAGGAGGATATCAATTCGATGCGTATGTTTGTAATATTGTTGGAATTGCACAATATTCATTGAGCTGAGTGAGCGAGAATGTAAAATCATTGTCCTCTAACTCCTCCGACACCACTTAACCGATTTCAACCAAATTTTGCTCAATTAATTCTATTAGGACATAGGTGGTTTTGAAGTATTTTCAGAAAGACCGATCAAGCCATCGAGGAATAATCACCATAAAAAGAATTTTCTCTATGATTTGCTAAGAAAAATCGATTCAACAATGAAAAATGACATGTAAGCAATAGAAAAGCGCGCCAAATAGAATTTTTTCATTGAATATAGAGCGAAGCCCTGAGAGAAGAGATATAACGTCATAACTCAAACTTTTTTTGTTTAACAGTTAATTTCAATTTACAACAGATTATGCCGCCACGACGACGTCGAAGAGGCAACATAGGAAGACGAACACAGGCACATGCAACGAGGAGAGCTCAAGAGTCACACGTTGGCACGGATGCGACTGTAAATATTGTTCAAATTGCTGAACAAAACGACCGGCGATTGGCTATGAAGTTTAATGTGGAACTAAATGTAAATGAGTACAAATCATGCACAGTTTGTTTTTGATTAAGGATAATGGTCGTCACGTCTGCAACTCCTGTAACAAATATCCAATAAAATACACCATTGGTAACAACGTGCAGCCTATGCCAGTTCCAGAAGAACTGAGTGGTTTAACAAAAATTGAGCAATTATTATTGGCAAAAACTAATCCGGTGATGGGCGTCTATTGTGTTAAAGCATTTGATCAAGCAGGACAGTATCACTACAAAAGTAACATTGCTAATGTCCTTCAAAACATTAATGAAGTAGTTAGGAAACTTCCTAGAACGGTGAGTAATGCAGGTATTGTATCCGTACATCGCGAGGGTGTGTCAGGTCACCACGACTTTAGAGTTCGTCGAAACAAGGTTCTGCGCGCACTTCTATACTTAAAAGCTAACCATGTCTATTACAGTGCTATTAAAATTGATGACGAAGTTCTATAGAGTTTGCCAGACGACGGTGATGTATCTGAACAGGTGATATACATTCATGAAGGTGGAATCGAAGAAACAAAATCGGCCTCGGTGGCTCAGGGGTTGCGTGATCGCCTCTGATGCCCGAGGACGCGGGTTCGACCCCGGCCGAGGACGATGAGGATTTTTTCAGGGGGAAAATCCTGAGATCACGCACTTCCTTCGGAAGAGAAGTGAAGTAAAGCCGTTGGTCCCGTGTGGTCGTTTGCCGGCTGCACGTTAAAGAACCCTTGCGAGGCAAAATTTGCGGCCCCTATAACGCCGTCCTGAAATGACCATGGCAGTTGAAAAGGACGTTAATACCAAACAAACCAAACCAACCAAACCGAAGAAACAAATATTGAAGCATATGAAATAACAGCCACAGCAGTTCCATTGGTACAACAACACGAACAAGAAGACGCGATTCACTGCACACTCAACTGGCCAGAACAAGGTGCCAATCTTATCAACGAACTTACAACCGATGGGTATATTGTGATGGGATTTCCATGCTTATTCCCTAAAGGTGAGTGTGATTTTAACGACAAAACTCGTCGCGAAAAGGTAACTTTCCGCGAATGGACCCAACGACTGCTATGATATGAGGATAAGCGTTTTGCACAAGATGCTCGATTCCGTTTTTTCTGTCTGAAGACAGCACAGCGTCATGAAGCACTCAATAAAAGCGCAATATTTGCAAAGAAAAACGACTTTACTGGAACTATGCAGCAACTACAAGCAAGGATAAGACAACGGCTTGGTTTCAAAGTTACTGTCGTACAGTTCAACTATCCGGGGGACGTGCAGCTTCTGGTATCAACGACGGCAGGACCTGAAGTCAATGGTCAACCAACTGGGAGTGCCAACGTTGTTCCTAACTTTTAGCGCTGCTGACTTCTGGTGGCCGTGCATGGTTAAACATTTTGGGCTAACGGCATCTGAGATGAAATCGATGACCGAATATCAAATTTCGCGGTTTATGCAAAGCAAAGTTTATGCAAAGATAATCCTCTAATTGCAGGTGAGTATTTTAGTAGACGCGTGGACATTTTCATGAAAGTTCTGAATGAGAAATTCTCGATCAACGATTACTGGTACCGCTTCGAATATCAACACAGAGGAAGCCCACATGTACACGCAATACTTTGGTTGGATAGAGCACCAGATGTTCGACAGTTTAATCAGTATTCCGAGGAACAACTTGCTCCATGCAAACCGGATTATGATTCGTTGACTTCAGCAGTGAACCCAGGAATATCCGAACCACCAGCATCTATTCATCCATCGTGAATTGATTGCTTTGATAGTTTCTATCCGAAACGTCAGCTTTTTATTTGGATTTTATTTATTAATTTAAAATTTTTTATTTTTTAGTAATTATTATTTATTTGTTTTTTAATTTTTAATTAATAACTTCTAATGTAACTAAAAATTACAAATCCACTATGTTTGTAACACTACTTCTCAGTAGAGTGCTTATAGGGATCGGATATGACGTGATCGGATGGAAATTCAAGAAGAATGCTAGGCTGAAACATAGTATTAGAAGATGAAACACTGATATGACGTCATCACGGAGTTTCTATCGGTTAATTTGTTTTTGTAATTAATTTTACTGAAGAAAAAATAAAATAATTTCACACAAAAATTATTATTTATTGTTACTTTATCAAAACAAATAACAAAACTGAGAACGGATGAAGCAGAAACATTTTTAAAATGGAGTAGCTGTCCACGTTACGCATGTTCATCCATCAAGTGGATAATCGCGCCAAACGTTGCATTAACTTTACTTGGCTGTTTCCAACCATCTTGCGCACTACCTTACTATCCCACCGGGCCTCCTTAGGTTATTTTAATCATTAAAAAGCCCAATAACTTTCTGTTTGGGAAGCAAACCTTCGGCTGTGGAGCAAGAGCCGTCCAATGGACAATATTTAGAGAAAAGGTTAAATCGATCTGAAGAAAAAATGAACCTGTTGACTATCGAAGACCTCAAAGATAAATTTAACCGACTTCAAAAAAAGGACGTTATCAATTCGATGCGTATGCATGTAATATTGTTGGAATTGCACAGTATTCATATAAGTTAGTCTATGTGGGCTTCTAAACAAATATGCCAAATTTCATAAGTGTGTCTATGTATGTATGTATGTTTGTCCACGTATTTCTCAGAAACTAAAAATCGAATTGCAATAATTCTTGTTTTTATTGGATTAAGTATTTTTCATCTTAGGGATAAATCCAAGTATCATCAAAATCGGTTCAGTAGTTTTCAAGATATGGACTGATATAGCTAGGCGATAGTGAAACTTTCATTAAAGTCGGTTTTTTTATACTCTGTTTAATCTTGTACAAATTTTCTCTGGCTTACACGAGCTTTCTTTAATAAATTCGAAAACGGTGAAAAGTAACATGGAGCAAATACCGGTCTTATTATGCGTATACCCATAATTTTATCGATAGTTCTGGCAAAGGAAAACAGCACAAATGTCTTTTGTAATAAATAGGAAGAAACTACGTTTAACGTTAGATACATGGGGGGAGATAGGGGGTCAAAAGAGGCCAAAATGGGACAATGTGGTATATGAACGCGCCTTAATTCCTCATTCGTGGTTTATGAACAAGACGCAGATTTACAGCTTCATCTGAATTGAAGGTCACATCACGAAAAGAGTTTTAAAAAGAGCGAAACGATTGGAAATTTTACGGGGAATAGGGTGGTGGGTGTTGCAACACTTCTCATCCTAGCTCCAATAAGTTTTGCCAAGTGATCAAACTTGTGTGTATTGTCGTGATAGAATACTACCATACGATTTAATACTAGCTCTGGACGTTTCTGGATAATGGATTCGTTCAAACTGTCGAATTGCCGACAGTATACATTCGAATGGATCGTTAGGTTCCTTGGAGGCGCTCGAAAACACGACACCCTTAAAATTCCACCATACAGCGAGCGTAACCTTCCTCTGATGAATGTCTGTCCAACCTTCATGAACCATTGTTGGAACTGATTATCTTGTAGAGCATTGTTACCTAAACTTAACGCAACTTTTCTCAAGCTTGATGCGCATTCTTCCCTTTACGTCAGATATGACAGCGCGATACCGCGATGCGATACTGCTGGCCATGTCCTAGCTGCCTGATTTCTTATTCAACAGACATCAGGGAAACAATTCCAAACGCCGTTGTAATGCATACTGGAACTAATGGTCGCCACTTTGAACAGTTCTTGTGAACTGTTGCTATTGTTTATGAATAATAAACAAGTTGTTTTGCTCAGAAAACTCGTTCAAAATCTCGTGGCGCCTGAAATATGCATTCTGCTATTGGTTCCTTATCTCAAAATACTCAGTTTACAGTCCTCTATCATCTGGAGAATTAGACCCAGAAGGTTTGAGACACCCTTTATTCGCAGACGTATTGTTGTTAATTCTTATTATTTTTTTTCCTATTTTTAAATGCGTATTAAAGTGGAACAAATAATGTAGAGAAGCCAAAACTAGAGAAGGCAATGCTGCCACCTTTTACGAATTAGGTTCAATAATTCAAAGGAGGCTCCAGTTCCAAACTGTTTTTTACACGGAACCAACTAATGGAAGGGAAGAACTCTTGCAAATATAAATCGACGTTTCCCTTCTGTGCCATTTCACCGTGTGAGCGCGACAGAGTGAAGGTGGGGGTCCCCCCTGCCCCGCGGGGGGGGTGAAATCTTTAAAGAGCGCAACCGGAACCTCCTCCTCCTTCGGTGCAACCAGTCACGGAACCTGACAAGACTTTTCATTTCCTATTCATGAAATTGTCACGAGGCATTCAGAGTCAACTGATACGACACACGGATAACAGGAAATCGAGCCATCGGCGGCAACCGACGAGGAGGAAGAAGAGAACGAGCAGGAGGAGCACTCTTCTTTTACCCAACGCCACCACCACCATCTTCTTCTTCTTCCTTTTTTTTTGCCTCGTCGTTTCGAGTGTCGCCAGGTGGAGGTATGGGGTGGGTAACGGATAAGGAAAACGGGAGGTAAAAAGCCCCGGGGTCCTTTTCTTCCTCAACTGATGCTCATTCGTACAGACAGAACATCACCAATCAGTTTCGTCCCAAATTATCTTTCTTAATTTCCATTCCAACACATTTGGCACTTGAGAGCGCAACTGCTACTGGGCGACAGTTATCTTCTCTTTTACCCCCTGATCAACATAACCAGGGATGATTTTTAGTTTACTTCATAATAAGAATCACGTGAACACAGAAGCCACACACGGCCCGACCAATTTATTTTTTTAATTATTATTAAGTAGCAGAAGAATGGAGCTACGTATTGATTTCACAATATCAGTCTGTCCCCTTCATAATTTATGCATTTTTTTGAGCTAGAAGGTTGAAATTCGGAATGTAGCTTACTATGAGCATGTATACCTTCACTATTTAGTTTGGTTTTGATTAGCCCACTGGGGTCGGAGTTTCGACGGGTGGTAATTAGAGGGGACCAAAAGGTCTACGTGTATTTATGCATATAAAAGGAGTGAAATTCGGTATGCAGATTCCTCAAGGAAGATCTCCATTACTATGAAATTTGGGCCAAATTGTCCCAATGGGGTCGGAGTTGTGGGGGGGTGGCAGTTACTTGGTCTATAAAGCTATAGCAACCTATGGCATGTGATATATCATTCGTTCGGAAATGATGAGAAACAAAAGAAGATAGTGTGACCATGTTATAATTCAGCTTCGAATATAACACATCACGGGTATTTGTTTCTCGTACTTTTTTTCCTTGCCTTGTTTAATATTATATTGAAAAACTTTTAGATTTTTTATGCTTAAGCATGATCTCTCATTGCTAACAATATCATGATTTTCTGTTAGTATTATTGCGATAGGCCATAAAAATAAAGTGGATTTTCTTCTAACCCGGAGTGGTTGCCAGGGGCAGCACAAAGCGTGATTGTTTATTTTTTGAGGTCTTGTCCTCAAGATGACGAGAATATCAAGGGGCTTTGAATTTTGATCGTTTTATGCCTATTTGATGTGAGCGGGCACACGGGTATTGAATAGTGTGTATTGAAACTAAGACGACGTTGACGGACAAGTAGTCTGTGAAATGAACTGAGTATATAGTTGTATATTTAGAAGACGATTTACAATATGTTTAAAGGACTATTCTCCACTTATTGGTCATAGAATCTTATGTTCTGGTTGACATTCTTATCAATTGAGAGCACGTTTGAGCGAACTTCCCAATTCATTTTACTGGTTGTCAGAATAAAGACTAAATTATATAAATTAAACTGTTGACTAGCGTTTTCTTAATTCAGCAGAGCAGAGTCATGTAAGAGTACTTTTTCCCGAACCAGAGCTCTTTTACACTTTCTAAATATTACGTTCGAGAAAATCAATTTTTCGATTTAAAACATTAGGCGGGGGGGCCCCCCTAAAAATAAGATAAAAGGGTAAAAATTGATGATCTCAGGGCTTCCGCTACTTCCAATGCCTTCCTCGGTAGGATTATTTTCTTGTTATTAAGTAGTGGAAGAATGGAACACTTATTGGTTTCACAATGTTTGTCTGTCCGTCTGCCCCCTTCATATTTTTTACATTTTTGACGTAGAAGGTTGAAATTCGGAATGTAGCTTCCATATGGATGTCCTACTTCATTATTTAGTTTGGTTTTGGTCGGTAACTCTGGGATCGGAGTTACGGGGGTGGGAATTAGAGGGAACAAAATTTCTTGATTTAAAAAGTTAGGGATGTTAAAAAGTGCAGATAAACGGGTAAAAATACTCGTGCAGAGCTTCCGCTACTTTCCTATACCCCCTTGGGGGGGATTAATTTCTTCTTCTTCTTCTTCTTCTTCTTCTTCTTATTATTATTATTATATGAGATAGATATCATAAATACAAGGTGAGACAATTAATAAACGAGAGTGGAGCAATTTAACAAATGTAAAATTAAATTTATTTTTATTTCTGGCAAAACTGTTTAATATTTTTCAAAGAAGTTACCTTCTAACGCTGAACACTTATTGCAGCGTTCAAACAAGTTTTGGAAATATGCTTTAAAGTCTCTGTATTAACCCTTCCAAGTTCGGTTGTAACGTTCTTAATGAATTTTATGGAGGCCTTTCAGTACATTTCGGAAGAAAACACCAGATTTCCCGACCGGTTTTGCCGTTATTTCATGCTTAATCAAGGGTACATATGAAAGTCTTGAAAGTCATGAGCATACTTTTGTTCTTGACTTAACATTCTTGAATTTCTGCTTTAGCGGGGATACTGGGAAAGGTCATTCCATGCTCTGTCAAATTGATAGCACTAGTTTCGTCTCCTGTCACAATTGAATCCAGAAAGTTCAGGTTGGCATCTGCGGCCGCCATGAAGTCAATGCAAGCATCCACTCTGTTGCCCGTTTGCTCATTCTTGTGTCAATATTAGGCGAATTGTTTCTCTGTTAAGTGTTAATTTTAACACTACTACCATCATTTTCAGGCTCATTCGCCGATCACTTAACAAAAGTTCTCTCACCTTCTCGATCATTTCCTGTGTGTTCGTCGTCTTTTTCGGACGTCCCGTGTGTTCGTCGTCTTTCAGCTCTTCCTGGACATCACGAATTCTAGCCAACCATTCAGAAACACGTGCACGAAATAGTGCATCATCATCATCATCATCATCATCATCATCATCCACTTGTTTTATCAACTATTTCTAAGTTTAAAACGATGTTTGCCCTTTGTTCCATGTTTAATATTAGAACGTCAACTAATGACTGCGTGCGGTTGAAGCACGAGAATATACAGGGTGGATACAAAAATGAGCCCTCCTTTTATGTTCGTAACCGAAGCAGAGAGGTCAATTTTGATGAATCCAATGAATATGAAGTTGTGGGCGACCTATCTCATAGTCCACTTTTCATCATCCCAAATATGCAAATTAGTACACATTCAAATTCCTATCTTAAAAACCGTAACAGATACACGAAAAATTCCAATTAAAGACTTGTTCAGCATGGAATTCTGAACAAAACAAAAAAAATTTCTAAAGTGCGATGAACAGATCACCAACAATTACAATTTATAATTACATGCAGCATGTTGACCATTTCAGGAACAGTGTAGCTTTCCATCCTGGAATAGTTCTGTCTTTTGTATGCTGACAAATGCCTCCTTTTATTTGCTTTTCCTCATGAAAGTGAATGTTATTATAGTAATTTTTGGCAATTTCTTGATTTGCATGTTGAACATTCAAATGTCTTTGCGAAGTGCAATTACACATTCACGAGCATTGCAACATATCATAATACATCTTAACTGTATAGGAAGTTTATTCAATTTGTCAAAAATATTAAAGGCGAAGGACTGGCGCAAGAAGCAATTCACGATAAATGGTGGAAGGATTTTTATAATTTTGAGTAGTCCCGTCTTTGTCGGTGTAAAACAAAGTGCGCCTGATGAGCGGAATTACTAACGGGTTTATACAATTCCTTTAAATTGGCAATTATAATGATGTTTTGCAAACTTAGCAGGCCTATTAATACAGATGGCATGTACTTAAGTCCGATGAAAGTACATTTAAGCACTCGGATGTTAAAACTCACTATGACTTTTTGTAGATCCAAACGTTGGAGGCTTTTCTAGAAGAAATTCTAAGCAGATGTTGACAACATATTGTTCTCTTTAGTTAGTCTTTTAATCACATATCGAAGACAACTTAGTTACAGAGCCGCTATCAAAAATGAGACCCAAAAGTTTTATAGAAGTCGTAACGAATATATTTTACCATGAATTATCAAAATTTCTACATTTTCTAAATAAAACTATATCTTATCCCTTCTTCTCTCTCTTGCTACAATATGCAAGTTCACTGAAGCCTTCTAATAACGTTTACAAAAAAGCAGGCAAGTTCAGGGTTGATGAACTGCGCTCTCAAACGTTGCCCGCTTTCCGTCCAGAGTTCTGGGCACTTCCATCTCCTCACTTCGGAATGCAAACGACAAATCGCTCCATTTCCCTCTCCTCAGGAGTGAAAGGGGGTCAGCAGAGTATCCTCCACTTTCACTCGTCTGTTATAGCGCTTCAAAACCGCTCGGCTCGCGTGGCATCACAAACGCCCGGGGTGAAGGAAGAGTCCATCAGCGGGACCTTCGACCCACGACGGTTACAAAAAATGCGAACGGAAATCGACGTTTTGTGCTAATTAATCCAGCAAGCGAGTAACACGGCTACTGAAATCTTCACCCTTACATCGAATCCTTACATTAGACAACCCGCAACTCCTGCGAGACCGTAAACAAAAGGGAAGCGAAGTAATGAATCCTTTACGATAAACTACTCCGCAGTGAGAAGAACTATAGAAGGATGGATGTGCTCTGAAGATGAGGTACGGATGTGCTCGCCGTTTCACCCCAAATGTCCTAAAAGAAAAGATAGTCTAAAAGAAAGAAAGATTCCCCGCTTGCGAATGGAGGCCTGGTCTGCCACTGGCCTATTGTATGACTACTTTACGAGTCCATAAGCCATAGTCCTAAGTATTGCTGTACAAGCGTCCGCGATAGCTCAGTGGGCGATCATTATGGTCCCCAAAAGTCGATCCCGAATTGTAAAATTAATGGGATATATTGTTATTGTTAAGTCTGGCTTCGAGAAAGGTGGAGGATTGATGGTTAATGGATTGTTGGAAAAAAAGACGAGGACTTTTCTCGTGAAGATAGGACGGAAAAAAAACCTAGAGTCTTAGCAATGGGATGGACGGGCCTTTTGTTGATCCTCAGATGATGGCAAGCTATGTGTTTCTTGTTATGGGATCTTGATTTATTGTGCTTGATACCCTATACTACATTCCAAGAAGGGTTTATAGTATAGTAAATCCCGGAAGGAAATTTTTCCCAGAGGAATTTATCTTTACAAAGAAATTGAGGCCCGCAAGGCTTGGAGTAGTCCAAAAGATTGGAACATTGGACCCTGACCGAGGGAATATATGGACTGTCTGTCTAGAAATACAAGACTGGGTGGCGTATAAATCATATTTAACGAACTTAATGCTTATTGTGTGTTATTCGAACACGAGATTTGATATATAAATGTTATTGCGTATTGGCATAATGCTTTAAATTGCGTAATTGTATTTTAACATTCTATTTCAAAAGGGATTCAACAGGCTAATAGCAACCGGTACTCAAAGATGGAGACACAACGAACTTGGGTTCTTGTATCATTGAAACAATTCTTCTATCAAGTGTACTTCAGGAATAGTATTGGACAACAGACTTTCCTAGGGCTGTGGTAAAACCTTTTATTTATTCTATCTACATCTTGGAACGGGATGCTGAACTCTTGTCTTATGACTTGAAGAGGATAAAATGGAAATTATCATAGGCCCATCTTCTCTCAAAGAAACTGATTTACTGTAACTGTATTCGTCATTCTGTTAGTTGAGTAAAATAAACATTGAGCATACAACAAAAATTGGGATTAAACTTACTGGTTTGTTTACGAACCTCGGATTATATCCTGGTTGCCCCTGTTTAGGATAAATACCCCCAAATGGGCAACGTCACACTTGCCAGACACGCGATAACACTCCAATCTCAGAGTACATGTTTGAAAGCTCGACGGATGTGCTGACTGTCACAGCTCCATTGATAGTCAGGGGGGCGGGCATTTAAAATTCATACTGTACGTAACGACCGCTTAAAAGCGGAATAAACGAGCATACGCGTAATGCTCAATACAAAATAACAGGTTCAAAGTAGTCTTCAAGACTTCCATGGTTAGTTGCCAGCGATGGAAAATGCGGTGAATGTCTTGTGCTGAACACGCAATTTGCCTCATTCAGTGGCAGAACAGTCAGAAGCACAACTTAAGGGCTTTCAAACGATGTTTTCTGGAATTGTCGGATAGTTGCTAGTGAAAATTCCGCAATGACCCTCGTATTTACTAAATGTTTGGAATGAAATCCCCAGGATGACTAAGTCTTAATTAGAAAATGCTAAAAACACTTGAAATTATGAAGAGAATTTAAAAAAATGACCTTTTGGCAGAATGGAAGTCACACGCAATCTATTAGCTCCTCCACCAATAAATAGACGGAGATTGACAGAGAGTAAGATCCAAGGGCGGGATTAAGGAGTTTCGACCAAGTCATAAATACCATTAAGAACAGAGACTCAGTGCGTCTGCAAAAGCTATTCTTATAACGTAGCGCAAACAAAATAAAATTTTAAAAAAATAATAACTTTATAAAAAAAAAAGAAAAAGAAAATAAGATGGCTTATTGGAAAAGCCACGCCACCGACTCCTTCAAACGCCTACAGAAAAGGCGCCTTTCCGTTTTCTTAAGTAATTTTGTTGATTTTGCTCTTCTTATAAAGAATCGAAACAGGAAGTCTGGCACAGAAAGAGAACGGTGGGAAGTCCAATAGCTTCCTCTGCTACCTTTCATTTTTTTTCTTTCGTTTCAAGTTTATTTAAAAAAATTCTTTTCCTCTCCGTAGTGTCAACAATCAACTCCCTTCCAACCTAATGGGACGCATTGTCGTCGGTGAGAGTCCGCCCTCGGACGGAACGACAATTATAGCGCTGGTGCGACTTCTCTTTCATCGACATCTTGATTTCTCGAGTTATTACGCCTTCCTCCTCCTCCTCTCACCTGCGCCGTCGACTGTTGTCGTCACGGCAACATGGAAGGAAGGTGTTTCTACCAATCAGGACGAAGGCTTATTCTCGCACAAGCGCTGGACATAAGAACCTTACACGTGACTGACGTTCTCGCCGCTCCGATGGATCCATTTGCTAAAGTGGCTCCCCATTTCTTATTTCCCACCATCCTTCTTTTCTTCTTCCTTTATTTTTAAAAAACGTGTGGCCGTTCTCAATTCTCCTCTCCCTTTAATCGATTCCACTCTCTCTCTCTCTCTCTTTCTGCCTTGTGTTCAGTACGTACAATAATAAATGCGTCCTTCATTCAATCACAGTTCCAACACGTGGTGTTCCCTGGGAGATAAAAATGAGAAACGTCATCCGTGTTGGTTATCCACTGCCTTCATTCCGAAAAGCCTCATCGTCCGTTAACGACTCACTTGCATTAGATCACTCATAGGGTCGTGGAGAAATGAAAAATAAAAAGAGAGAAAGCGTCAACAGGTGGCGGTGTCGAGTTCTTTTCCGTGTGGCCGCCTAATCCTTAAATAAGGCTTAACGTCATCCACAGCGACAACGCCCACAGACCACACATTTAATCAGATGTCTCCCTACCGCCTCGTCCACCTAAGCTCTCTTCATCCACAAACAGCTTCCCCAAGTCCCTCCAACATTTCAATTGGATTATTCCTTGCCCTCTTTAATTACATAAGGAGACGTGGTGCCATTCTTCTGGAAGGAAAGAAAGAAAAAAAAAAGTGACATGACACTTTTAATGACGAACTTCTCCCAAACACTAACACAAACGTCAAAAGTTCCTAATCTAAACAATTCTCGCTCATTTTTAAAACGCTTTCTTAATAGCAATCTCATCATTTTATGAATGTCTATGTACAAACTCAACTCAAATAGCAATGGCGGACACGTTGTCAGAAGACAAGATAACAGATGGGCTACAGCCAAGGTTGGATAGCAAAGAAGGTGGCCTCTATCGGGGTGAGGGATGGTCATTGGCTACTTTCGCATGACGTCAGCTAGAAAGATTAGAGCAGACCAGCACCTTAGAAAACTATAGGAAATAGCGGGGAAACCCCTATTTTCCAGCCTATTTCTACTACACAGTCCAGTCACATTAATGTGCCCACCCCCTACGTTCAATATCAGCGGACAATGGTTACGTCCAGAAGGTACGTACCAGTATCAGAGGTGGGGAAGTATAGGAAGGGTGTCAGAAGGAATCAGAATTTATTGTTGGAGTCTTGGCGAAACGTAGCGATTTATCCGACCTCCAAAAGGGCAAGATCATCGGCTTCCGAGCCGAGGGCGGCAATATTTCCGAAACGGCTAGTTTTGTGAACTGTTCGCGTGCCGCCGTGGTGAAAGTGTACCGTGCATGGAAGAATGGCAATACCCAAAGTCAGCGACGGGCCATAGATGACAGGTGAACGACGGCTACGGAGATGCGTGCAAGCGAACAGATGTGCAATCGTGAACCAACTGACCTCCAGATGAACCAGGGGTCTACCAAACGTGTATCCTCAACAACAAGTCAGCGAACGTTGCTGCGTATGGGGCTCCGCAGTAGACGGCTGGTTCGTGCACCGATGCTGACGGCTGTTCACTGGCGACAAAGACTGAATTTTGCACGCCCGTACCGCAACTGGACAGCAACAGTTTGGCGAAAGGTGGCTTTTTCCGATGAATCACGGTTTATGCTCCATCGGACAGATGGGCGATGGCGTGTACGGCATTCAGCGTCAGAAAACAAACACCCTGCAACACGTGCCCCAAGGGTGCAGGCCAGAGGAGGCAGCGATATCGTATGGGGAATGTTTTCGTGGCATTCCCTGGGTGCATTCGTCATTGTGGACGGCACCATGGATCAATGAAAGTACACATCTGTCCTTTCGGACCGCGTCCACCCCTACATGCAGATTGTGTTTCTTCAGCACGAAGGCATCTTTCAGCAGGACAATTCGACGTGCCGTATAGCGCGCAGTGTCCGTGCGTGGTTCGAAGAGCACGAAGATGCGTTTACGGTACTCCCCTAGCCCCCAAACTCCCCGGAATTAAACCCCATAGATCATCTGTGGGACCACCTCGATCGGGTTGTTCGCGCCATGGATTCTCCATCGCGCAACCTACGGCAGTTGCCACAGAACTGGAATCGGCATGGCTTCACATCCCTGTCAATACCTTCCAAAACCTTATTGACTCTCTTCCTGCCCGTCTCGCAGCTGTCCGCACCGCGAAAGGTGGTTATTCTGGCTACTGACAGGTGGTCACATTAATTTCACTGGACTGTGTATTTATCACCGATACAAATGAAGAAGAACGTGCCATGGCTTTAAAAATTCAGACATTGAAAATAAAAGGTCTATTTATATTCTATTGGCACTAAAATACAAAAGCAAATACTTTATCAACGAGGCTACCTTGCCAAAGCAATCTAGACTAGATCGATTCCTTACACGTCATAGATGGTTTAGCATTAATTACTTGTAAGCCATTAATACATTTGCCAATACTTGTATGATTGTAAAAATACTTTAGGAAAAACAAAAGTAATGCCTACACAACCTGATTACTTTCAATTTGAGCCTGAACACTTTCCCTTTTGCAATAAATTACAACAACAGGGATGGATGAAGAGGGGAGGGGGGGATTCATCCATTCCTGTTCAATGATTACAATGGCCAAAAGTAAAAGGGTATCTCACCTCGTCGTTTGTTCCAAAATTGTTTATATTCTTCAAATGATTCTGAAGCCACTGAACAGTTTTAATTACGAGTGAAGGAAGTGAAGATGAAAGCGAAGAGTGTTCTGTGTATTTTATTTTATTGTATTAAGCTTCTCTCTCAGGTTTCGAATTCTATCTTAACTTCTGATTTTTTCGTACGTGCAACCTGTTGCATTTTTGCACTTTAACACTCGTATCAAGAGCATATTAGGAATACTCCTGCTCGTATCTATTGCCATGAAAACATAAATGCATGGAAACGTAATAAATCTACTCTATATTATAATATTGAATTAGAAATATAAATAATTGCGTTTATTATTAGCAAAAGCACATGGAATTCCACGCACCTCAGCTTTGTTTATGTTAAAAGGAACAGAAAGCCATAAGATCGCCTGCTGCCAACCTTCCAAGTGACGTCACAATCCCAGAAGCCACTGACTGCTTGTGAGACAAATCGGCCGATAGAGGCCACCTTCTCTTCTATCAATCTTGGGTTACAGTCATGCTCGACTGGTACTCACGAAATATTAAGAAAACACGACGACGCCCCCAAACACGATGGAGCGGCGCTATCAGAAATTTACTGGGCATCTGTTGATGGTTGATGCTCTTTTTGATCGCGATGTTATTTGATATTACCTCAGTTGTCGCAATGAATCAGTCAGCATAATTTTCTTAACGCTGAAATTAAACTCACACGTACACTCCTGTAATGAACAGCGAACTTGTTTATTTTCTACACAGGAAGTGATGTAAAAGGCAAAAAAAAAGTCGGTCACTCTAAGAGACTGGAAACTAAAGCTATCTCTCTCTAAAACCTGATTAAATTGCAATATACATAAAACAATTAAACGAACACTTGTTTTTGAGATTAAATTATGATGAGCAAATCTTATACAGGGTGTTTTTGAATTGAGTACAGATTTTTTGGGAGATGATAGAAGAGGTCGTTAGAAGTATTTTTTGTCATATGAACATGGGGTCCCCGCAGCTCCGTTTACTTCCAATACTGCATTGAACAACCAAATGACACCGGGACGCAGTGTGCGTTGGTAGGCCTAGATTATTTTATTTTTAACAATTAACACAAGCAATCTACTGTATGACTTTTACACTAATTGTTCGAAATGACCGCCATTTGCTTCATAGCACAATTCGCAACGCCTTATGATGGATTGATGTACGCGTGGATGACTATTGTAGCTATTGAACATTCCCTCTCGCGTAAACGTTACCTCATCTGTCCACAAAACCATGGAAGGAAAGTCTAGAATCCTATTCTGTTGCTGCATAAACCATTCCGCGAAAGCACGCCGGGGACCATGATCATTGGGACATAATTCCTGCACCTTTCGAAGCTTAAACGGATGTTGCAGGTTGTCATGTAAAATGTTCCATACAGTGGTATGACTAGTATTCAAAGCAGCTCCGACCGCACGAGTACTTGTCGATGAATTTCGGTTAAACCTTTCCAAAACTTGATCCTCTAATTCAGGGGAGCGTAACCACCGACGACGTCCACGCTGATGATTATCATGAGCGAATGCGCCTGTTTCTCTTAGACGACGATCTACTGCACCAAATGTTCGTGAATTGGGAAGAATTCTATTGGGCTAACGTTCAGCATACAAACGCCTTGCACCAGCAGCACCGAGACACAGATGCATGTCTGCATAATCATTCCATGTAAAACGATTCATACTGTTTGTTTAACTTTACACATGTAAAAAGTACATCAAGTGAACTTTTTAAAACAAATCTTTACCTACTGCTTTCCCAGAATGCGATTAGTTCATTTAGATATGGACTAATCGTATTTTACAAAGGGGTTGGATACCATGGAATCTCCTTGACGAAGTTTCAACAAACAAGCACGTGCACCTTGAAATTACTTTAAAAGTTATTACAGTAGATTGCTTGTGTTAATTGTTAAAAATAAAATAATCTAGGCCTACCAACGCACACTGCGTCCCGGTGTCGTTTGATTGTTGAATGCAGTATTGGAAGTAAACGGAGCTGCGGGGACCCCATGTTCATATGACAAAAAATACTTCTAAGGACCTCTTCTATCATCTCCCAAAAAATCTGTACTCAATTCAAAAACACCCCGTGTATAAAATGCTAAATCCTCCTGCTCCGTTCCCGTTTCCTTAGTGACGAGCAACAATACAATCTTCATTGTTTCAACAAATGAAGAAATACTGATTGTTGAAATCCAAAAATCGCAGCCGACGAAAATGACTATTAAAGAAACCTTATCTTTTTCGTAGGCTACGGTTTAAAAATATATTGTCAAAGATTTAATGATATACTACATCTATTGATATTTAAAAATAGCATACTAAAATAAATAAATAAATCAAATTAAAAACTAAGTAATTACGAAATTCATTACATGTATAGTGTTCTCTCAGGTGGGTGGAAAGATAAAATAGACGGGCGGGCAAAAATTAAAAACAAATAAAATATTATGCAGTGGTGTGCAGTTTTTCGTGTATTCAGCCGGGCGGCGCGCCCGTTCAAAAGGGCCTGGGGAGAACCCTGATGTATACGATTCTTAGTTTTTAATTTTAATAAAAAATAATAACATTCAAATTAAATTATGAAACTGATTAACAATTCAAGTCACAACTAGGTAACATTAGTTTTTTTACATTTTATGATATTCGTTATACGTGCATAGTAATAATTTTTCAGTTTAATAAATTAATAAAAAGGAAAAGTCATAAAATACAAAAAAAAAATCCAATCGAATAAAATCAAAGCAAATAACATTATTTTTTTCTCATTTTATAATATTCATTAAATGTGTATAATTAATTTTTTTAGTTTTAAAATATAGTGGTCGTGCAATAAGCCACCACAACAGCCTGCCGAGGAAATTGAGCAATGAGGGAGGTAAAAAAGAAACCGGGCAAGAAATCATTTTCACTGAAGAGCAAGGTTTACATATAACAGTTGAGATTTGTTTTTGTGTTAGGTTATAACTGTCAAATTGACAGTAGTGACTTTGTCACATTGTAACAGAACAAATTGTGTTAGTATCGCCTTCATACTTAGAGCGAATTTGTTCTACTGGCAAAACTGTCAATTATCGCAGTCCTTTGAATTATCACAGTTCTTTCACAGATCAATTTTTTTTAAATAAGATCGAACTTACAGTTTACACTGTTGCAGCAACAGTCGTACTCCGGGCTTTGGAATAAAATCAAAAGGTCTGACGCGAACTGTGGTGATCCGTTGTAACAAACTTGAGCTAGGAAAGAAAGCCAAGCCGTCTTTTTTTCAAATCCATCTTTGTCCCCATTCTCATCATCTATGGTCATGAGTCTTGGGTAATGATCGAAAGAGTGCCGAAATGAGATCCTGGGAAGCTTGGCAGGTGTTCCCTACTGGATAGTGTTCAGCATCACTATAAGGCAGTCTTTAGGTGATGCTACTTCTTTGCATTGAGAGGGCTCAGTTCCTTCGGGATGGCCACATGTACGGATGCCGCAACTGTCTTCCTAGATCGTTGCTATTTTCCAAGTTAGTGGTCACATAAGAGACCAAGAAGTCGGCCTAGAACTAGGTGGCTAGATTACATAGAGCATCTGAGTTCGAGTCGCTTGGGTATTACCATTGGGTATTACGGAAAATCTCGAGCTATGCCCCCCCGAGACCTTAACGGATAAGCAGATTTATAAACTGAAAGTAAGAAAACATTTTCAGCTTCGCTTTCTTACTGACAGCGACTTATTTACTATTGGCAGTCCTGTCAATTATCACAGTCCTATCACAGACGAAATTTTATAATTAAAATTGAATTTACAGATTCACCTGTTGTGGCACCGTCATATGACGGGCTTTATTACTAGTAATTAATAAATCACAACAGCATCAAATTGAAAAACAAAGCCCAGGACAGGTCACATTGGAACCATTTAGAGGAGACCAATATCCAGCAGTGGATTGATAAACGTTGAATATGATAATGATCCTGTTTTTGATGATCATGTATTCTGATAGATCTCGCAATATATTCTCCTATAGTCATTTGCGACGTTCAAGTGGATTGTGATGCTGGCGATTTGTTAACACCACTCTGCCTTCCTTAGGATTATTGCTGAATCAACCATCTTCGATCATCCAGTCTAAAATGAATGACACTTGGCCTATTGCCTTTTGTTACTTGATTGCTTGCAGCACGTACGCCTTCATCAGCGCTGCCGCTGCCTCGCCGCATTAGGCCAGCAAGTGAGATACAGTGAAGCCGACCGCATCCATCTCGAGGCGGTGCTTCTTGGGCAGTGCGGGGAAGCTACAAGACGTGTCGTTCCTCGGAGCGGGCAAATGCAACGAGAGTCCAGTAGAGATTTTTTTTTTTAATGCAGTAGCGAATAGAATGTACTCTTACGAATGAAAATGACCCTTATCGTTAAGTATTTTGAATGAAAGAGGATAAGAAAGGGAAAACCGCTGCAATCCAGGATTCACAGATAGAAAGAGACGGACGCTTGGATATGGTTGGTTCGATTGCAAGCTATGCCATTAATCCTTCATCCTATCAACGTTTGACTGTAAATAAGTCGAACTCAACGCAAAGATGGAGCTCTTAACGTAGTGAGGGCATCTATCCAAATGCTAACCATTTGTACCCATCAGCTATTTGTATCCATTTGTGTAGCCTTTGCTCCTTCCAAATTGAAACGACAAAAAACAGACTGAAAAGGTGCATTACAGTTTGGACGTTTCGTTAAACAACTCATGAGATGTTTTGTTAGACGCAAAGAGAAAGGGGTTCTAAAGAAATAAGCAAGATTATAAACGGCGGAGACAAGTGCTTCTTGAATAACTCGGGAAGAGGCGGATAAAATGTGGGCCTCACTTAGTAAGATGAGAGTGAGCCAAGACTAAAAGGAAGGCGGCGGCGGCGGCGGCGACAACAGGCGAGGAACTTCAAAAAGGAAAAAAAAAGACGACAGAGGAGGGAATTATCCTTTCTCGCCATTTAATAAATCAAAAGAGAGGTAGGTGGTGGTAAGAAGCAAAAAAGTTTTTCCTCAGGAGTTCAGGAAGACCAAAAAGAAAAAAGAAAGAAATTTGGAGCTGCGGAGACAGAAAAAAAAAGAAGTGGGCAAAGAGAGAAAGAAAAAAATTTTTTTTCTCTATTCCTCTCTTGTCTTTTCCAGTTGTCACCAGGGGGCTGAAGGAGCCTCGTGAGGGAGCAGCTGAAGGAGCCGGAGGTGCTTCGAGGAAAGGGTAGTGCAGCGCCACCTCCCTTCGACTTTTTCCTTCCAACTTTATTTATGGCGGCTTTATGGGAAATTTGAATGCGCCAACACACCTGAATTCGGGGTCTCGACGAAGGGGTCGCTTCGCTCACCTTCAACTTGCCAGCATCGTGTATCTTTCGATATCCTCTCGAAATTTATGCCATTTTATCTAACAATATGCGCAGCAACCTAATGCTCGTCGAAGCACAGTGTCCCGATGATCTATACAACATGTGCCTAAGTGACACCAAGCCACTTCATTGCTATCCCTCGAAGAGATCGTCTCCTAGGCAGAGGGTTCTTATTGCCACAGTTTTTGGGTTTTTTCCCCCAACAATGCCGTAGCCGTGTTTTGGGATACGCCATTTTTTCAATGAACTTTAAAAGAGCGTCACTGAATTCTATATTTCTGTCTGTCTAAATTTTGTTAGTGTAATGGACATATGATATATGAAATGAATGTGTCTTTCATCGCTGATGACGAACATCGCATCCAAATATCTGTGGGACCATTAGTTTCCAAGACATCGGCCAAAAATAGAATTTCCGAAATATGCTTATCTCGAAAACGGTGTGTCACACCAAAATGGAACCAAAACTGTTTAATAGTACACATACTCATCATTGGATCCAAAACAATAACACAAACATAAGGCGTTTCAAATTTATACGGACATTCAACAAAAACAAAAGTGACATATTTAGTTACTAAATTATTATACAAATGAAAGCAATATAGCCTTTTGTGACTAAAAAAAAGCAAAAGCATTGCATGATGCTTACAAAAAAACAAAAATATTAAACTGCAACTTCTGCAAAAGTGACTGTTTCACATTTATACGGATATGGGCTTGTTTTGCATAAAAAGTCATTGCCTCAGTGCACCAGTGAATTTTCCTCCTAAGCAAATCACGTCGTACACCCGCGATGGCATCGTTAGAATAAGTTTTTGCAAAATTTCGGGATCCAGAGCGTACCAGATATCTTCGATTTTCGAACGAAGGTCAGCAACAGTTTCAAACAGTCCATCGGAATAAACTTTCCTCGCCATCTGTCCCCACAGGTTTTCGATCGGGTTGAGATCAGGATTACGGGCCGGCCAAGTCATAATCTCAACAGAATTCTCCTGTGCCAAGATTTCGTAGCGCGTGAGCTGTGGATGGGGTCAGTGTCTTGCTGGAAAATCCACTCAGGTCCACAAATTCGTGGGCCAGCTTCAAACAAATGTTCTGCTAACATCTCCTGGTACTGTTCACTGTTCATTCTGGTATCGACTTCCTCCCATTTGGCGCTTTGAGAAAACAGCTTTTTCTTTTCGTAAATCATGCCAGTCATGTGACCAACCATCAGGCCCATCCAATTTGAACTTCTTTTCGTCGGAAAAAAGAACCTTAAGCCATTCATCGTTCCAGGTCATATGTTGCCTTGCCCACGTTAATCTGTCAGATTTGTAGCTTTGTGGAAAGCGGAGGATGAGTCATCATTTTGGGATACTTGATTGTGGATGATATTGCTAGGGAACGCCAGGCTGTTGTGGCACTGCAAAAAAAGCTGTAATTCTCGCTGAAGTTTTCGCACAGACGTTTGCTTCTTGTTGGATGCAGCATTTCTGATGCGTCTGTGATCTCGAACAGTTAACATTGGTGTTGGTCCAGGTTTCTTCTTTGGAGGTTTTTTAGTTTTCCGTTTCAGATAGTCACCTTTTGTGGACTTTCCCCTATTTGAAAATTATTTTCGACCAGTCTGTTCATTGATAGATGGTTTTCAGAAATCGTTGTTCCTTATGGTGGGGTGTGAGACATGGTTGAGGTTTGGCTTCTTATAAATGATGCGCTATGGATTGTTCTTTTTATCGACACTGAAACATCCTTCTTCATATCTGCAGCAATCTGCTTCCTTGTCATAGTCTGAGAAAGTGCCTTGCGAATCTTCAAGCGTTTTTCTCTTTTTGACAACTTTATGAACCGACCAGATGATTTCTTCGCTTCATAATTATCTTGATCTTTCAAGAAAAATAACAAACTACTAACACTGTTTTAGATCTAACTTTTCTTGAGGACAAACTAGCAGCTTTTTGCCCCTTTTCCATCTATTGGTCATTTTGAGTGTATGGATAAAAATGAAACAAATCAAATAATCTGAATATTAGCTGCAAAAGCAAGAAGCCACCGCTTTTCCACATCAAGGTTTGGTAGAGATGAGAGGGAGGGTAAGCTAACTTTTGGGGTATATAGAAAACCCTCGTTTGTACCTGCGTATATCAGCAATGGCTCTAATCATAGCTTCGCCCACAAGATCGCCGCCTTTCAACAAATGATTATAGGAAATTGCTGGGATCCGTCAAGGATAAGATACCCGATGACCAGTGTGCTGGCGTCTACAAACTGAAATGCGGTAGATGTGAATCTGTGTATGTGGGACAATCGAGGAGGAAGATTGCCACAAGGATCGAGGAACACTACAGACATATCCGCAACTACAACTCACAGGCCTCTAGCTTTGCACACAATGTGGTCACCACCGGACATGGAACAACTATGAGATCCTCCACAAGATCGGTGATTGGCGTAAGCTGAACTTTCTGAAGTCCTTGGAGATTGGTAAAACACAAGAAGACAGATCCATGAACAGTGACAAGGGTCCTTTGGACATCAAAGATTGGAAAAAGCTTATGACATATATAAAGAACTTTCTTTGTTGTTGTGGTTTTTCGTTTTAGTTGTTTTATTTTTATCTTTATATTTTTATTATTTTTAGTTTGTTTTTTGTTTCCTACAAACTCTTACCTTTAGTCATGTTTTGTGATTTATTTACTTTATTGACCTTTTAGAAAAGAAAAAATTGAATAAGTCATTGAAGGAATTTTTACTTTTTATCTTTACCTTCTTGGCTTGTACTTCCTTAAACATAAGTATAAATCATAGAACAGAATAATATATCTGATTGGTCCTTAAACCTTCATGTACCTTCATAACTTGAACCTGATTGGTTAGCTATGTATATAAATTGCCTGCTGGCATTGTATGCCTCAGTCATGTTGAAAAAATGCGTATTCATGGACAATAAAAAACCTTGTTGTGGAAAAGCAGTGGCTTCTTGTTTTTGCTGATTTCATATCCACAGGAAATTGCTTACTTTTCTTTATCTTGAATATTAGCTGCTTTTGTTGGACAATTACATTTTAATTTTCGAGGGATGGTAGTATTCTATCTATAATTTTGCACCATAGTTAAACTACTAAATAACGTATAGTTAATTGAAATATTCTTACAAATTCTACTGGTTTAAGTTAGTATTCTGAATAAGATAAAAATTATATATCAATAATGAATTGTTGTTCTTCTTATTTTAAAAAATGATGCTGGTCTTATCATTTTGCACCTAACCGTATATACCTTCAATATCGTATACACTAGTCACCCATTCACAAATTTATGATCATTCATACACCCCCACTTACACATCTCACTCAAACTTTACATGCCATATCCCAGTCATGCTATCGAATACATTCATATCTTGTCTTCTATATATATAAAGAAGGATGTTTGTTTGTTTGTTTGTGGGTTTGTTTGTTTGTTTGTTTGTTTGTTTGTTTGTTTGTTTTTTATACAAATCTACAGTTTTATTCCGATCTTGATAAAATTTCGCATACATGACCTTCAAAGCATGAGGACCCGAGTACGCGGGTTCGATCCCGGCCGAGGACGACGAGGATTTTTCAGGGGGAAATCCTGAGATCACGCACTTCCTTCGGAAGGGAAGTAAAGCCGTTGGTCCCGTGTAGTCGTTTGCCGGCTGCACGTTAAAGAAACCTTGCGAGGCAAAATTTGCGGCCCCTATAACGCCGTCCTGAAATGACCATAGCAGTTGAAAAGGACGTTAATACCAAACAAACCAAACCAACCAATCAAAGCATGAGGAAGGTCACTGTCTACCTCAGATTTCGAAAAAATAATAATTATCGATAAAAAAATCGATATTCATGGTTATGGCAGGGCATATTAATGAGAAACATCTCATGACCAACAATGCAAGACAAAGTTTTTGTAACAATAAGTATCAACAATGGTATCAACACGCAATGCACCAACACTATGCAAGGATCAACATTAGAAGGCATCCTTGGAGAGGTCCATCCATTGTGAGCCTTAAAAAAATTTTTTTTCGGTAAATCAAGTCCCGGTATATCGCCTAGAATGGATTTTTTCAGTGAAGAGGTAAATTCCTGTCTTTCGGATTTTTCTTAGAATGGATAGTCCCTTCGCTCTATATTGTAGTGATTGAATTATTTGGACGTTTAATTTAGCTTTTTGAGGTTGTTCTGTTTACCTACAAGCGTAATTATCCCGGGCAACGCCGGGTCCTCTGCTAGTTGTTTCGTATTTAAATTACTCAAACTTTTTAAGTTCGTTTGGTAATGATAGCTTGCTCATTCTCATTTGGGTTTTTTAAATTGATAAAGACAAAACAAACAAAAAAAGCAAAAACAAAACAAGACATGGCAACCTAATCACGAATGAAATCGCCTAAACGAATCAAAGACGAGAAAATGGTGCGTTTCAACACAAACAAAAAAACAACTTTTGGACCCAACTGCACGAAGGAGGGGATTTAATAGGGACCGAGTCCGCGGCGTAATTGCTCGGCTTTCAGCGGACATGTTTAGAGCAAATTGGTTCCAAGTCGAGCCCGAGAACGGATTTCCTTCTCACTTTCTCGGCGTGTCAGCGGAGGAACCGTTTCAATAGGAGACTCCATTGCACTGGGAGGGCGACGACAGGACGGACGAGGGGGGGGGGGAGGAGGAGGTAGACCCATAAAGGCGGAACGATAGACGACGAAGCGAAGCATCCGAATGCAGACACAAGAGGAAATACAAGTGGAAATCAACCAGTCTCGTTTCTATTCTTACAGCCGCTCTGACCCTACCTCGATGTTCAGTTGCTGTGAACACCCACCATAAAGACTATGTCTCCAACTGATTAAGCCTTCTTCTTTAAAAAAGAAAAAAAAAAAAAAGAAAAACTGGCAACGGTAGCGTGGCGGCCCGTCCACCCAAACCGAGTTGTCTCCCGTACGATAAGCTTCGATCGTAAAGGACTTGTTAATTCACTGGCACTCGGAGCGGGCGCTTAACTAGGGGCCATAAAAGCGACCAATCAGTCGCTGGCAGATAGCATTACAATCAGGTCACTGGGAACGTAACCACACTGAATTTATCTTCTGAAAGAAACAAGTGTCGGTGGTTCCTTAAACATTTTCCAAAATAGCGTGACACTCGATTGTATACACGGAAAATCAGAGCTCCAAACGGAGATAATCGCCAAACCCGGTGCACGTGCAATAAAATTTTTCCATTTGGACTCCGCCGTGATTGAGGGAAGCGGCATTTTGTTGGCTCGGCGTGGGCTGAATTTTTATTTTTTCGCAATCAAAAGGGAGTTGCGATGAAGAGTTCGGCCATCGATTTTTCGCGACTTCCACGGAATGCAATTTAATTGTTCGTTTGTCCGATTCTCCTTTTCTGAGACCGTTTAGTGTTGTTAATTAGGACGACGAAGAGAATACGACGCCCGCCGCCCAATCACTTCCAACGAAGAACGAAATTTTCAATAAAATTCTTTTTTAATTTTTTTTTTGGGGGCGTTTTCCGTCGACTTCTAAATTCTTATTAGAGGAGGAGAGAAGGGGTAGCGCCTGGAGCCCGGCAAAGGGAAGTGGCAACAGCAGCAGCGTCGATGGGACGGTCGGTTGCCATGACAAGTTCTACGACGACTCTAATAAAGTTGGTTATCAGTGGATTGTGCGCATTTCGCTCATCACGGGAATCGGACACTTTCGATTCCTTAATGAAACTACGCCTCCATATTTTGATGATGATACGGGACTTGGCGCGAAAAGATCTTAATAAGCGAACCATCGGAAACCCGATATTTCTGTGATAAATCGTGGGGATCATTTCCAATGCAAACGAAGCCCTCGACGACGGCAACGAGGACGACGACGACGACGACTATTGCCAACCCACCAGCCCAGTCGTCAGCCAACCATCCAACCAACCAATGCGAGTTGTTCGCCATCCACACCAACACCCCCTCCTCCCGGGAACGATTTAACTGTTTGGACACATCGGGTGGGCGCAGTCGGAATTAATCTCATTAGATCAATCAAACATTCCTTAAACCGAAAAGAACGCTCGATCGTTTAGGGTCGGTATGTGTGTAAACGGCGATTAAGCATTTGTTATCCGAGACAACTGTACTCCGCGCGCTCCAAAAGATAAGACCATCGATGGCGGCCGCGATTTGTTGGCATCGATTTTCCCCTCCTCCCGACTCCCGTCCAACGATTCCGCCGGCAATCGAGTCCAAACCCATTCGACGGCGGGCGGTCTCGTCTCCTTTAGAAATTGGCTCGCAACGACGCATTTTCCCCACTGAAAAGGAGCTAAACAAACGAGGGGGAAAAAATTGATTGCATTTTCCCATCAAACAAAAAAAGGAAGGCTTAATGTGCTCCCAAGCATCAAGGATCAATCCGCTCAAAAAATATTTTCACCGTACGGCTAGGAAATTCTTTGTCAACACAGCCTGAAATGAGTTCCACGTAAACACAATGGCCGTCTTCTGGAAGAAGAAAAAAACCAACAACAACGCAACGTCGGCTTGATAACAGCTGCGTACGAGAGAGAACTCTCGCAAAGCCCGCGGACAAATACATTTCCGGAAGACGGGGAAGTTCCGGTTCAATTACTCGGTTACCTTTTTAAGCGTTACATTCAGTATCGCCACTTGATAAGCATCGCTTCCACGAATAGCGTGCCAAGGCTCTGAAACGAGGTATAAATGCTTCTTTAACCCCCTCCCCCCTTATGCTGATGCATTCTTTATTTCTTCCTCTTCTTTTTTTTTTTTATATTTCACTTGGCTTGCGTGGTACCGATTCGGAGGACACGAAATGCAGAGGCCGTGTACAGGGCGAGTTATGAAGACAAGCGCGAGATAGGTTACCTAGTTCGCTGGAAACACGGAAAGAACGCCTCAGCGCCCATGATGATGAGACGGTTGCCGTGGCGACGAGGAAGGGGGAAGGCGACGGGGCTCGGTGCCATCGATTGCCACCGCCGCCGCTGTTGCAAACCGCCACCAACGAACCAGAATGACGTCAAAGCTCAGGAGGTCGATAGACGGAAGCGGAAGAGGCGATGTAAAAAAATAACACAGGCAATGGAAAATTAGCATTTTTTTTTGTTTAGACAGAGAGCTCATGGTGGTTGAAGCTGCGCATACTAAATTAAAATAAAGCATCCCAATATTTTCACTCTCCATCATCTCATCAACTGACGCTGCTACTGCTTCGCTTTTGACATTGCATCCAAGAGATTCAATAAACGCACCTTCTTTCATTTTTCTTGCAAGCTTTGGCAATTTCTCCCTCTCTCCATTGAGCCTATTATTATGTAACACCAATCGAATGGGAGAAACCCTGCCACCTTCCCATCCCCCCCCCTATTCTCCATCACTAAGCTGCTAGGCAAAAGGCAAACACAACAAGCTATCGACTGATGACGTACTTAAGAACCATCGCCTACAACAATAACAACGAGGAAGAAGAAACGTGGAAAAGGAGGCAGGCATTTGTAAGCCATTCATCATCAAGCCCAACGCCGCCATCTGCCAAGCAGAGAAAAGAGACGACAAGAGAGGTGGGGGGGGGGCAGGTGAAGAGAACGGCTAAGGAGGTTTATTCTCCGAGCGTCAAGTTCTTTCGGGCTGTGGATCACGTGAGATGGGATGACGCAGGCACTGACGTCATGGTGACGCACGCTCCGATCGATAGGGCTGCACGTTATGCGGTATTAGTGGAAGCGGGGGAGTTGTGGACCCTCTCGCAACGACCGAGCGCTTAAAAGTTGCATCGGCGACGGGAAAAAGATGGGAGGAGGCGTCAGGAACAAATAGGCGCCACCGTCAAACAGAGGCTCCATACACAGGGATCCCGTGCATGTAAATAAAATAAAAAGAGAAGGACTACGTCGAACCCGCTAAAAGCAGGAGAAAAAAAAAGGGGTGGGGAGGCTTTTGGAATCCATCGCCGAAGTGGTACAAGCAGCGTCTCCCAGCATCCTCTAGCTGCAGGCACTTCCTCCAAAGGATGACTCGTGAGAAGGTACTCTTAGAGGGGAAAGCTCTCCCATTCTATAAGTAGTCCCCCCCATTTACGAGGCGTGTTCAAATGAAACCCGTTTGAGTCAAGTAGGTGTTGTAAGAAGAAACAGAACAAGAAACACAAGCAAATAGAAAGAATAGTATTTTATGAACAGTATTGTACACATTTTTCTCAAAAGAAGATTTAAGCATGCTCCACTGTTTGGGGAGACGAGAAATTCCGTCTGGGAAAAAAGAATTTCTCATCGGTGTTGAATCCTCGTGTCCCTTGAGGAATTACTTCAAAGAGATGAAAGCCACAACTTTTGCGACATACATTGTCGTGGAGAATGATCACTCCTGAAGACAGGATACAGGGTCGTTTGCTTTTTGTAGTCTTACGGAGATTATCTAGCGTCTGGGCGTACCGCTGAGCATTGATCGTGACTTCGGGGTCCTTAAACCCCAGTAAGAATGATCCCTGCATTTAAAAGAATGCAATCAGCATGACATTTCCGGCTGACTGTTGTGCTTTGAACTTTTTTGGGTTTGGGCGAGCTGGAATGCTTCATTGCATGCTCGTCTCCTGCAACGTTGCAGCAAAGGAACTCCTCGCCCTCCACGCTGTATCGCCTCAAAGGCAATTCGATTCTCTTACATAGGGAGCACACTTTCCGATATTTCAGATTATCGGTGACAATAGTGTACACAGAAACTGATAAAACATTCGAGTCCGTTGCAAGTCATCTATGCTTCGTCTACGGTTCGTTTTGACCGCTCTATCAAGGTCCGCAATCACGACCAGACCGTCACGATCGTCTTCGAAATGCACTTCTCTCCGTACACAAGGACCGTTCTCCGATGAATCTCTACAAGCTTGTTTGTTAGAAACTGAATAACAGGCTATACGGGTTTGGTACTACATCATCCATCTAAAATGACTGCAACGTCATCTAATTAGCAATAATATATGCATTTTACTCAAACATGTATCGCGAGGCATGTGAAGACCGGGTTACAATCGAACGCGCCTCGTACACTTGGCCTTACTGCGCCGTTTCATGGTAACCGTGGCTGCATTCTATAACAGCACGAGCTACCCAAATAAGCAGTCCAATACTAACGTGAAGAGAAAGTTTTTTAAGAAGAAGGCAAATGTTACAAATTTTAAGTATACGGCAGCAACACTCGAAGTTATCCAAAGGAGACGGTTAGTTAGATGACTTCGGCCATGTCGTTTTTCCAAAATGATTGGCGTCTTACTTGGCGTATGTATCTAAGAAACGTGTGCAAGATGTCCCCCTACAAGTTAACAAACAAAACCATCTGGGTAGAAGCGCATAAAAGTTAAGAGATTTTCACGAGACTGGAAGCGTGGAGGCCGACCATAACAGCCGCTCACCAGGGAAAGTTCGGAATTATCCAATCGGACTATCGGTGTAGTGATCGAAAGTACTAGCTACTATTTTGCAGGGCTACAATGAAAGTTAAAATCCCATGATTATCGGTGTCGTTCACAAACTCGAAGAGCCAGTTCATGAAAACGTGTTGGTTTCTAAATGAAAAAATAGACTCGAGGCCCATTTCATTTACTTGGATGAATTAGACTTAATGTTTCCTCTCGTTTCGGACGCTGCACGAAATGTCATACTCTGAAAAATGGCTTTTATGCACCAAATATTACATTCAGAATTACAAAAGACACAAGAACGTGCATGATCTCTTCGAAACGATCCCTAATAAGAGAAAAATCAGCGACGATGGATGCTCGCAGTTACAGATTCCATTCTCTGGTTTATTGCGGTCAAGTTTCTCCTTCAGCTATCCCCAAGAAAAGATGCAGCAGTGATTAATATCAAGAACGTGTGGCGATCGCATTGAACTGCCCTGAAAACATTCGGGACATGCTCAACGGGACATCATCACACGGATACCAAAATGTTCATGTAGGAAATCCAGAACAACAGCGTTTCAGGTATCAGGACGAGCTAGATCTTGCATGCACCATTGCATCTCCACTGTTTACTATTCATATACACTCACATGCCAAAAGTGATGGGATAGCACCTAATAACGTGTAGGACCTTCTCTAACCCGGCGAAGTGCCACAGTGCGACGTGGCATTAATTCCACAGATCGGTAAAATACATTGCCAACCATTCCGACTGGAGAGCTTCCCACAATTGCCCATTACGGAGCCACCACCGGCTTGCACAGTGCATACTTGACAACTTGGGTCCATGGCCTTCGTGGGGTCTGCGCCACACATGAGCCCTACCATCAGCTCGTATCAGCTGGAATCAGAGACTCATCAGACCAGGTCACACGTTTCCAGTTTTCAAGTGTCCAGTCGATGTGCTCGAAGGCCCAGGAGAGACGTTGCTGACGATATCTTGTTGTTAGTAAGGGCACCCTCGTGGGTCTTCTACTTCCATATCTCATGGACACAGTTCGCATCGATGCAGCGATCTAGTATCACCCTGGTTAAAATCTGATGCCATAAGACGTAGTGTCAGTTGCCTGTTAGCGGTGACCATCCTATTAAGGTGTTCCCGTTGGTCCCGTTCATTGAGAAGGTGTGGCCGACCACTGAGTTGTCCATGGTGGAAGCTAATGCCGTCAAGTAGACTCTTGAAACTGTGGACCGTGGGATGCTGAATTCTTGATCCACCTCCGATATAGAATGACCCATATGTTGTGTTCCACATACCAGGCCACGTTCGAACTCGGATAGCTCTCGTCGTGTAGCCATTGTCACACAGAACACCCCACCGCTTACTCATGACAGTGTAACTAAACCTACTGACATTGATTTGCACATGATGCCACTGTCACTTGAAAAATAGTCCACTATTATCTCATGACTTTTAGCATGTGAGTGTAGCTTCCACTGTTATCTGTGCCATTGAAAAAAAGAATGGACCGAGGATTCCATGATCTTTAAATGGCAGCAAACGCTAGCCCACCATAAGTTTAAGACTCATGCAGATTATTAAGAGCTCATGTCGCCCAACATCTTTTTCAGTGATCACAAGGGTTCGTCTCGAAGAGTCTAATAAGGCGGACTTATTGAACACGTCTTGCATATATCTATCCATCCATGCAACTTCTATAGTAAACTGTTGTGGAATACTTGTTTATTGTGACAAAATTCAACAGTTCTTTTGTAACAGATTCAACATGACCTCCCATACCACAATGAAATGATGCTACATCGCTTGATCTCAATAAAAAAGAGAGTAACCACAGCTAAACAAATTGCCAAAAAATGACATGAAAAGGGTACCATTCTACATCCTGATGAGTGGAAATCATTTATCGATATCATTTCTTTCCGTTTATATACGGTTTTCTAAATTTGCACAGGGTGATTAATGGTTTTTTTACTCAGGAACTAATAAACATAGGATGCCATATAGATCTTACAATATATATTGGAATTTCACACCTCATGAACAATATGCTCGATGTTTGCTTCATTCTTCTGTATAACACGACGAAGCCTCTGAGGGTGAAGTTTTGCAGCACTGCGCCTCGCATCTCATTGTCAATCAGTGCACAAGATTCGGTGATTACCTGACGGACCTCTTCCATGGTGCAGGGGCGTATGCTGAACACCTTCTCCTTAAGGAACTCACACAGAAAGAAGTCAGAGCGGTTAAGGAAACGGTTGGAGATGACCTTGTTGTTGAATTGATGGGCCAATTGCTGCCTAACATGCATTTTACAAGGAAACATCTGCAGATATTTGTGCAATATTTTCCATACTGTCGTGTAGGGTATGTTAGTCTCCACAAAAGTCTAAGTAAGGACCGATTTTCTCGTTGGTAACTCGACTACGCTCGCACGAACCTGCTCCACGTTCTGAGAGTGCGAGCACGGAGCTTGCTCCCTCCTTTCTTTTTACCCTCAACACGGATTGAAATTGCTTCACGAATGTTCTTATCGCGCTGCTGGACGGTGCTTTCTTTGTTTTAAACACTTTTTGAAACATTCGCTTCACTTTCACATTTGATTTCAACTCGAAAAACTATTCCACTAAGCGCGTTTTCTGATCAATGCTCAGGAGAGGTGCCATCTTGGAATGACATATTCATACGCAGTGTAGCCATCTGTTCAGTGAAATTCCAATGTGTAATGTAAGATTCATATGATATTGCTATGTTTATTAGTTCCCGAATAATAAACCATTAGAATCGTACATAATTGACTGAATCACCCTGTATTATAATGATTGTGTCCATCACGGCATCTCTTGAAACAAGTTGAACAAGCCATCCGCCTCAATCTTCATTGTCACTGAATGGAATAGCAAATACCGAAGAAAATGATCAAATTTCAACCTGTGCACATGAAGGTTTGTAAAAAGAGTAGGTGGCATAGGCAAGCTTCGGGCAATTAATCAATCGAGGAAGAAATTATATAGAACTCCTTCTTCTTCCTCCTCCTCCTCCTCCTCCTCCTCCTGTTGACGCTAAAAGTCGACATCATAAGAATGAGTCTCCTCCTTCTAAAAAAAAATGCTCGTACGTTCGAAAAAATTTGCATGAATTAAAAAGGACGGCAATTTCACAACACACTCTCGCCTCTGGAGAGAAAGCAGAACATTTTCCTCTTCCCTCCTTAGTAATGTTACGGGTTTCAGCGTTATCCCCGTTTGTTTTTTTTTTCATTCACTAACAAGTCTCTTTTTAATGAGCGTTTGATTTCAAACGCATGAGAAGAATCCACGCTCCTCCAATTTTCATCCTCGACAAACTTTGCAAAACAAATCGCACACACTTCCGGGAGGAGGGAGGTGAAGAAGTCTGTGTGTGTGGGTGTGTTTGTTTGTTTGTGTTGAGGGTAAATGCGGACTGATTAACTTGTTTTTCTCCCATTTAGAAATCCCATGGTTTTAAGGCAACCGAGAGCCGGCTGGTTCAGTGCTTCCCAGTGCAACGCAAAAAATTCCTCCTTCGTCCCTCGCTAATGAGCCTTCTTTCCCACGCGACGATGAAAATTAACGAAAAGGCAATCATCATCCACTTACAAATACAGGAGATCTATTGCAAATATTTCAAAATTAATACATCCTTATGATTGTCAGAAGAATGTTGCGTTACCCAAATTCAATGTTTATTATTCTCGCCAGTTTTATTTGTACAATTTTACGGTGTAACAGATAACAGTAACGCAGCTCTAACTGCAAGCAATGTGACCTCATGCTTGGATCGAAAATGAATTTCAGCAAAATGCCAACACTGTTGCTTCCTGTGTATTTGATCACCTGAACAGCATTAATATGGAGCAGTATACAAAATTGCGCTTAATGTCCGGATGGAGGACAAAATAAGAACTCCATCATGGTTTGCATGTTGGTCTGGAGACTTTGCACTAAAAATATTGAAACTATTGAACTTATTTTCCTAGTCACAGGCCACAGCCACATGCCACCTGACATTGTCTTTGGATTAATTGAAAAAGAAGGAAGTCAGAGAAGTCAAAGAGATGATTTCAAGCCATTCAACAATTAAAGAAGTTGGCAATGATAGCAAAGTTTACGACTTTAAAGACGCAACGGCAAGTGTAGTTAAGAAATGTGGATCATGGCATTTTCAACTCTCAAAAATAAAACGAGTGTTTATTAAACGTACAAAATCTAACAACTACAAGTATGCTATTGGTGATGCTAGTGATGGTGGTGTTGATAATTCTGTAGGTGAACATTATTGTCAGCCTTTGGAAGAAGAATAAAGTTTGTTTAAATAACAAATGGGAAATTTACAATCATTCTCATGTTTAGTCTGTAATAAAAAAAAAATTTGGAGTAAATTTATTATAAGTTAATTTTCATTACAATAATATTAGTGAATGCCAAACATTTGGAGACAAAATGCATTTTCTCCTTATCAAAGTGCTCTTTCTCCATTCTTATTTTGCTTGCATTTACTAAATTATTTGGTTAGAGTTCATGTTTTTTATGTTAAAAGTCATTTTTATAGGCTATGCTACCATATGGATTCATCAGATTGATTCCTAATCTTTTGGATAAGCCCTTGACAGTTTTTGAGCTCTCCTCAAAATTTAAAATTTAGGAGAAAGTGCGGTCGTGCAAAAGATGTTCTGGACTCTTATCAAAAATAAAGAGGTGGAGCATGCTTTTCAATAAACATAGCAAAAAGCAGGCCCTTAGCTTTGCGGGAGAATAACGACAGGGAACGCGTTTACCTTGCGAGTTGTTTTGGCAATTTAGATAGAGAAGGGCTTCGGGCTTCGCACTTTTACTCACAATCATCACCGCCACCACCATCATCATCATCTTCATGCATCTTGGTACATTTGTTAAGAGTCGACCTGAACATTCTGACAAGTTATTTCGGAGAGAGAAAAAAATCCCATCGTAAAGATGAAACAGCCTAAGGGGAAACGAATGAAGCACTGCATGTGCCTTGTCAGATCATCGTAGTTTAAATCCCAAATCCCTCAATGCAGGCCTTTCCGCACACGTGGCAGTATTTGACAACCAACGCATCTAGTTTTTTTTCCCCGAGTAATGAAGCTTATTCGAAGGCTGACTCTAAATGCGTTTGTATTTTAGCTTCGTTGATATGCACAATGAAACTTTAGCGACTCGGGAGACCCACCAAGTGGAGCATGGCTAATAACTAGAGTAGGTCATACGAGCGCGTCATATCAACACTAAAACGAAAGAGCCTAGCCCAAGAAGACCTATAAGAACGACTCGTCGGTGGGTGGGAGGACATTCAAACGAATACGAAACTTCCTTTTCCTCATTTTCTCGGGTTTTTTTTTGCGTGTGTCTGGCGTTTACTATGGCAACGAAATTCGTAGCCATTAAATCATCATCGGCGCGCTCTTAGTGTTGACGGTTGTTGAGAGCTGAAGCGCTTTTGCTTTTGGAAGCCAAATCCATTTAATTTGGAGCCGGATTTCTCTGCGGAATCGAATCGCAGTCTCGCTTTGATCCGACTGAGCAAAGCTTTTTCAAGCCCTGTTTAATATGAATGAGATTCCATTCTATAGTCAAATGGGATTGGACGAAATTATAGGCAATTCAAATTGAGCTACAGTTACAGATTCTTGAGGAGGAATTTATTCCCATCGATCGGGCTCCCAAACTCCCCAACCATCCGCTTGCCTACCCTACCGTGGACCTCGCTCTCGCCTCTCTCTCTCTCTCTCTCTCTCTCTCTCCTTCCCTTTGCCAAATCTACATAAGAGAAATTCACGAATGGAGACAGTCTAACACTCCGCTCGGATTTCTAAGGTGAATGGCCGGATTCATCAAAAAAAAAAAAGAAAAGAGTGACGAAAATGGCGGTTGATGGGTGGTTCATCCTTTGAGCGAACCCACCTTCCTGCAGTCACTGTAAATCCTTCAGCAAAAATTTCTTTAAAGATTCGATTCGTTCCCACTCTTCGAAACGGAGTTCGTCTTCGCCATCATTCTAAAGTCGCACCACCTACTCTTCCCTTTACTCTTCTTTTTTTAAAAGATAAAGAAATAAAATAGGATTTCTGGGCTCTTTTTCCGCGTACGTGCACGACGTGAGAAAATGAAACGTAACAAAAACACGTTAACCAACAAAGTGAGCAGGAAGGAGCTTATCAATCTCCGCCTAACTACAACTCAATATTACAATACTGAAAAAAACGCATTTGAAATAGTCACCAGTTTGCAATTCATTCTTAGATATGCAACATGGTATCAAAAAGTATCAAAATGTATTTACTCTTTTTAATGCAACGTGGTATTCGAATGTTTTGTCTTCTCTAACGATTTTTTTAAACTAGAGCATTTTTAAATCAATTTTTAACCTTTTGCTTTGCGATACACCGGATACACATTTCGAATCATTCTAAATCTAATGCTTATTAAGCCATATTCAAACTGATGACGTTCAGATTCAGGCACTGCTGATAGATAGCACGAATCATTCCATTGTCTTGCAATTGCTACTCACTGTATTGATTGCTGCAAATTTGATACCATAAATCTTATCCTTGACGTTTTCCTCTTCATCTAATCCATCTATTCCGCAGATTTTCGACAATATTTTCACGATAGTAGTGGGGAAGTGCTTCATGTTTCTGCAAATAAAGTCCAAAGCTCCTGACGAAGATGTGGCCTAAGGAATTGCTCTATTAAGTTCTCATCACCATTCAAAGTGCGTATATAGTTTTTGGGACACTCCATGCATTTAAGTATAGATACGTGGGCGGTTCGATAATATAGGTACACGTTCGCGCGTGACGTGACGTTGTCTCGTATCGTTATTTTCCGTTCAATAGTTATCCGGTGCGTGTGGTTATCTGATTTCTTCAGGCTATGACGAGCCCCCTGGTTTGGTTTGACGTAGCATGAATCTGTTTTCATGGGTTCAAAATAAAAAACAATATTTTACGAAAAACCCGTTATATATCACTTTAAGAGATACAGCAGCTATTTAGCACTTACAGTAATTCTGAAATTGGGAGGGCATATATGACAACACCAATGTCTCTAACGTAGATTATTGCACGTTGTGGCTGCTTCACAGGAAAGTCAACGTTCCAAAGCATACTAGTTACACAAATGACACTTTATCGCAACAACACAGCTCAGTATATTGGTTCTGCTCACAATTCGCAGAGCTACACCTCAAAAGCTCTCTTAACTTCTTGCCACACTCACTATAATACAAGACGTTTAAAATTTGTCTCCAAACATTAATTTTGCAAACGTTTGTCGACCAAGGACACGAAATACCATGGGGAGTTCCTCTATCCCGCCTTCGGTCACCTACCTGATCCCAGTGTTTAGCAAGACAACATTCTCAGAGGACTAACCTTTCCTCTCTAATGGCAACCACAGGAATAACATTCCAAAAAAAAACTTCTTCCAACGATACCAACGTGCAACAATCCCTGCAAGACAACTGCGTTGTAATTATTAAACTAAGCCGAGCTAACAACCAACGTTCAAACGAAATTGGCCAGAGAATTCGTGAAGCGAATCACTGACGTAATTCTACGTCACAAGGCATAAGGAGTGAATCAGAGTGAGATTCATCGCAGAGTAATGCACGTTTATGGGTAGAAAGTTTAAGTCGTAAAGAGGTGTCTGTTGGTGCAGGAAGTTCACAGACGGCCGAACTGAATGCATGATGATCCAGAGGAGTAAAGAGAAAGACCGAGGTTTGTGCACACACCAGAGAATTGTCAAGTGGTGGTGGAAGGTTTGATAAGGGAAGATCGAAGGATCAAACTGCGTTAAATTGCTCAATATTACTGGTATTCCCAAGAGCACAGCGCGCGAAATCATTACAGAGTTACACAGCAGTACTTTACAAATTTGGGCAAGGACAGCTATCGTGACGGCATGCTTAATCTTATGCAACGATGGAATAAATGCCTAAATGCAAATGGTGACTACGTTGAAATATGAACATTATTACCATGTACTTTTTGTAGCTTGATTTTCAAACTTTTCCAAATAAATGTGTTCCCATAATTTTCATGTGTACCTTTATTATCGGACCGCCCTCATATAATTCTTATTACAAACAAATTTTTATTATACTTTATACTCTTTTCATTATGTGGAAAGAAATTAATTTAAAAAATAAAAAATTATTGGTTTGGGATGATCGCCGTGTTGACCTATGTGCGAAAAGATTGATGAAATGCAAAAATAAATAAAGAATAACAATATTAAAAAAAAAGTCGATTCTTGTAATTCAAGTGGTACGTACGAGAACTATTCAAAAAAGTGAAATTCGTTCCTCCGTCTATACAGGGTGCTGCAAATAAATACAGGGCAGTACTGCAGGGTAGCCTATCCGCTCATACGTTGTTACATCATCATATTTCGACCATTGTTAATCAAATTTAGGGCTTATTATTGGTAGAAATGTGATTAACAATGGTCGAAATATGGTAGTGAGCGGATAGGCTACCCGGCAGTAGTGCCCTGTATTTATTTGCAGCACCCTGTACAATTGGTTCCTCCAGCTTTAATCTCAAAACGAAAGTCTTTTCCATAAACCTTTCTTAATTTTTACTTTTTATCGATCAAAGGCACTCAAGCACACATTTCAAATGACCTGGTAGACTGTTTTACATCAGAATTTGTGCCCTATAATTCCATCAACGAATGTAATGACCTTCCGTACCCCCCCCCCTTTCTTATACAACTGTGTTAATCACAAAATGGATGTGATTAATATTTTACACATTTCTTTTAGAATGACGTAGTGTCGTTTACCTTAATTTTGCATTGACAAATAAATAACCCACTAAAAAGTGCGATATTTGTAAGTGATAGTCTCCACGATGTAATCAGGACTTCAGAGACAATAAGTTAAGAGATTCGTTATGGAGCTTCTAATCCAATTTCAAAATCACTAGATGAATTGAAGGGGAACAGAAAGCCAAATCGTCTCATTCTCAGGCCACTTTTCACCTCTGCTGGAGAAAGAGAGTAAAAGTGAGTGAGTGAGTGGTTTCTCTTCTCTTTCTCAAAAGGCCTTCAGTCATCGGCGGTTGTCATCGCCACAAATACTCAAACAGATTAACGGCCACGACGACAAACAGAGGAGAGTCCATTAAATCCAACTGTACTCGCTCATTCTCTCTTTTCCTTTTTGTTGACTTAGCTTTTGCTTCTTGGTCTTGCTTGTAAGGGGAGGAGAAAAAAAATTCTTACTTAGGTCGCAGTAAGAGTCTTAATGGTAAAGTTAGGTCCAAGTAATCCTCAGGCGCATAGGTCAACAACAAAAAACAAAATCAATTAATAAAAGTCGATTTAAATGGAGAAGAAACGATAAAATGCCATTTCGTGTCACTTAGAGAACCTAAAAATGTTTGCCCACAAAAGAATTCTATAACAAGACTGGATTCTTATGACCAAACTTGAACTTCATAAAACGCTCAATTGGGCAAAGGCTCTTGAAGATCTAGGTATCGGCATGACTAAACATTGTATAAAGGCTTTTAATTTCTGTTTGTCTTTTCCACATTTCTATTTATACCGGATTAAGATGATAATAATAATAATAATGACTACAAGATAATTGTGGAAATTTCTTAAAACTTACATACCGATTGGTTTGCAAATGAAAGGTATCAACTCACCAGCGATTGAAGAGACGGAATTCTGAAAAAAAAAGCAGAAAAAATAAAACCATTAAAAACGGAACTGGTATTTTTCAACAAAAAATTAAAAAAATGGACGCGCAAGAAGGAAGTAAGCAACTGACACGAAGAAGTAGAAATGCTTAGACTTCTGAGTAATTTATTAGAGAGAACATGTTATACAAAATGAGCTAAGTGTCAGGGACATAAATAATTATAAGCAGAGTAGAGGCTTTAATTAACCCAACAGAAGTACGCAACTAAGAATATGAAAATATCCCAAAATCTTTTAATAACTAAGCCTTTGAATTTAAATACAAATAGTTACAACTCACTGGTTGGAGCAGTGAAAAGAATTAACATCTATTCAGTATTTGCAATCCCAAATAGATATAATAAAATGGAATCAAGCCAAAAACTGTGGACACAACTATAGAAAGAAAAATAACTCCGAAAACACTATTTATTCGGAGTTATTTTTCTTTTTATAGATATAATAATGCTACAGGGAGTGGACAGAATAATAGGAACACCTTTCGATTTAGACGTTTTGTCGAATATCTAGAAAAATACTTGACGAATAATCCTGAAACTTGAGGGGTGTAAAGAGCATGTTACATACACCTCATATATTTCAGCGAAAGATTTGTCCCAAAGGCAAAGTAACAAATTGAACAAAAATAAAATAATGTTTGGGTTCACCCTATAAAAAATAATGCTTAAAATGCGTTGTAGCTGTAACATATGCTTATGCGGCTTATTTTACTTATCTCTAGAGAATAGCACGTATAGTCATGGCGATATAAAGTTGATTTTGCTTCAACGACCCAAATATATTGTGTGAAAACGACAAATGAGAAGCGCTTCAATTTGCAGTAAATCGCAAAGGCCTCAAAAGGCAACCGACCAATTATAAAACAATGTTCAGAAATTGACTGATAACGGGTAAATCTTCAGGCTACTCTAATAGTTAGTGGAGTTAGCGACAAATACCACCAAAATATTTCACTGCCGGCTACCAGTATATAAAAATTTGTACAGTATTATATACATATCAAAGAACAATAAACCGTCGGAAGACGCTTGATCTGACGTTTGGATCACCTGTGATAACGTCATCAAAATGATCTCCGCGTACATTAGTTTGTTACCAATCATCTCGTTGTAGCTTTTAATTATACCATATTCATTAATTTTGTCTTTTTAATTGTTATTTGGTGTTAGTTGGGAAATAATTAGGAAGGTCTGTTTATTTGATTTTGTTGGTTGTAATGGATGAAGTTCTAATGTTTCTGAAAATTTTCAAAGTAGCAGTGTTAAACAACTTCGCATTCTATGAAAAAATTATTGCAGTGCCTTATATAATGTTGAAAATTAATTAAGACAGAAATTAAGTAACACAGCGTCCAGTAAAGTCCATGTAGGTATCGTAACTGTATTTCACTGCCGGCTACCAGTATGAAATTTTGCACAATGTTTGTATACATACCAAAGGTAAAAAAAAAAAAAATCGCCGGGAGACACTTTAGGGTCAAACTAATTTATGAATTGAAGCAGTTTTAATCCTTGCACGGGCCCTCACAGGTATAAAGTAAAGTACGCCCAATTTTATGCATCAACCAAGAGCACATATCTGTTTGCACTTGCATTCTATCAGTTGTTGTAGCTTCTCCATGGTGATGTCAGGGTTTGTCGACCAGAGTGGCTCATAGTCATCTCCGGCCTTCCTCCATCCCTATTCACAAGGATCCTGCCACTGAATGTTTCTCTGAAGACAGTTTGTCTACAAAGAATATTGCATGATGGCCCTCTTCAGGTGATTCACCAGAAAATAAAGAGTTAACATGAGGTTAAACTGGGAGGGGGAGATTTTTGTTTTTGCAATATAAATATCACAGAAAGACAGAAATATTACGTCAACATAAAAAGTTTACAGGGACTCTTTTTTTTCTTCTTGTTTTTCAGCCCCTTTTTACGTTGTCTCCGCTATAATTTCTAAAACATTTGGCCTAAAAAGATGTTACATATATTTTTGTACCTTATTTCAAGAGCCTTCAATTGGTATAATTAAAAGCTACAAGGAGGTGATTGGTAACAGACATATCAGCCTTTAAACTAATGTACGCGGAGGCCATTTTGATGACGTCATCACAGGTGATCCAAACGTAAGATCAAGTGTCTCCTGGCGGTTTGTTGTTCTTTCACATGTGTATAAGTACTGTATAAAATTTCATACTGGTAGCCGACAGTGAAATATAATTACGCTAACGCCACTGACAATAATGCACTGCAGAGTTTCGAAAAGTGAAAGCGCATCACCATAAGCAAAGCCATATTCAATGTGATCATATTAAAAATGGCTAGCTCTTTAAAATTTAAAAGTTTACTAAAACAAAGCCTTCGAAATATGCTTTATGGAGTCATTTTATTAAATAAAAATTTTCTAATGCTAAGCATAAATATATGAGCTTAAGCTCTATATATGGGGGGGGGAGGGGGCAGGCAATTTCGTTGCGCATTAATAGTAAAACAAGTAATCTCTCGATCGCTCATACCGAGTCTATTAATGAGAGGTCGGCCTCGTTTGCACTATCTGATAATTCGCTATTTCGCTGTAAAACACCATCTCCCGATATTTAAAAACAAATCCCTGCTGAGTCGAGAGCATTTTTCAATGCGAATACACACATTCGTTGTTATCTGGGAGGGGTAGGTCAATGTCATATACGTCGGCGGCGCTTCACTCATACATTATAGACAAACGTCAATGGCTTTCCCTAATAGAGAGATGCAATCTAAATAATTGGACAATATCGATTGCTTCGGAATTCATCGATATCTTCCGAAATATATAGGGGTCCTAAAAAGGGACCTGAAAACCGTAATCTGTAGGGATGTGTTAAATCACGTGACATTTCAATTCAACCATGGTTAACAAGTAACAGCTGCATGAAAACTCTTCCTTTAAGGAAAAGAGTTAAGTTCTCGGTGGGTATGTTCTAAATTTTCATTCTAAAGGTGTAGTCGGGTGCCTGGATCAATAAAATCTTTTTTTTCCCTCTTTCACTCTATTTTTCTTGTTTCCTCCGTCGTCGGGGAGCATTTTCATCCTTCTCGTCGGTAGGTTTCCCATTCTGGAGAGAGCGATGGTGGGGCACAACTTAAAAATGTCCATCGATCGGAAGAAGGCCTCCACCCCCACTTTTTTATTGGGTCCTGTGTTTCACTCGTCGGTGACAAATTAATCTCCGTCACTCGTTGTCTCCGACGATGCAATTCATTAAAAGTAATGGGGCGGCCTTCGCCGTCAAACGGTTGCCGTCTTCGGGAATATGTTTGTTAAACTTAATCGACGTGTAACGCGCGGTATCAAACCCTCCACTAATTAGTAATCCAATAATAACGCCGTCTGTCGGTAGCAGGACGTTTCTCTTAAGCGTGCGGAATACAAGGGGATTTCTGGAAACAGGGATAAATCGGTATTGGAAGTCATAGTACGAGAGCTTCTCACACTCTCCTACAACACAGAGCGGAGATAACATCATCGCTCCCTCTTTCTCCGGCCAACAGGGCTAAACTTCGATGCCCAGATTTATGGCGGAGATAAACAATCTGCAAACAATGCTGTGACGCGTTGCAGAAAAACGTGAGTGATTAGCTCGCCATGCCCCCGAGTCTCTTGTCCTTGCCGAGCGGATCTCTCAACCTATCCGAGGGTTTTTTTTTGCCCCTCCCCCCTCTCTCCCCCGCACTCCCATCATCCACCTTCCCTCCCCCATCGCTCTATCCCTTTTTGGTTCACACAGATGCATTTGGAAGCGTGCCAGATACGATAACGCTTTCATTAACCATGTTACGGGGACCGCTCTTCAACTAATGGCCACGGGGTTAAAATAATAGCGACTGCAATCACACACACAGAGGCACGCTCCTCTACTAGCAAAGGGAGAGAGAGAAAAGAATATTCTATCACACACACACACATATAAAACGCCCGTGGGAAAAGAGAAAGCGGAGCCTGAGAGAGAGGAACTGCTCTTATGAGTAAGTCATCATCAAAACCAAATGTAACGAAAACTTGAATGCAACGAGGAGGAGATGAATGTAGCGACCGGTCGAAGGAAACTTTACGGGACGACGACGTCATTGTTTCACTTGGACAGCACAAAACATTGCCAAAGCGGGAAACGGCTCCCATGGCACCTCATCGATCGAGGAACGATTATTGCCTCGGCAAAGGCCTTATTAAAGTGATAGTTGAAAACTGAAGCTATGCTTGAACACTACAGTAGATAATTAAATTAATATGAAAAACGAAAGCAAAAATTCCGCGAGTATATAAGCTCGTTGCCTCTATCAAATGCGCCACCGCGGACACTGATATAGCAAGGCTGTCATCAAGTGTCCTAAGGACTGCTAAGTAGTCAAAGTGGAAGCCCAAATGGTAGAGCAGGACTCAAGCTTGTAAAGACTGCCTTGCTGTGCATTTATCCGCGCTGGCCCAGTTGGTAGAGGCGACGAGCTATTTTATTTATTTAATTTAATTTATTTATTTATTTATTTGAAATTACAACACCCCAGGGGAGGTATTGGGTACAAGGAATAGAAAACGAAATTCCAATTGATTGTCTTTTACATATTAAGTAATTTGCTAACATGGGTCTTATGGTTAATGCAGTTTAATGCTCTTGTTTCATATGGAAGGAGGTTTCAATCCTCGATGGCATTACAAGGAAAGGCTTTCTTTACGGTTGAGAGGAGGATATAGCATACCTAACAGTGGCGGATCTAGAACTTAAACAAGAGGGGGGGGGGGGAGTAATAAGGTGATTTGGCTAATATGTATGGCTAATACTTCGAATAACCACTTCCCCTCCCCAGGGAAATGATGGTCCTGGAGTCTTTCCTATACGGAAGTTTGTAAATGTAAATTTGTAAAAATATTGCAGTATTAAAAATCTTTACAATTTATCTAACTGCTGTATGTTTAGGACCAATAGGGGCGGGACGTTATAGCCCCAGTACCCCCCCCCCTTAAATCCGCCACTGCCTAAGAATAACTAGTCTCTAAACTAGCCATTTGACACCTTTTTTGTACTACGCATGCGCGAATATTTCTAGTAGCCAGTAAGCTTTTTATAGATAGTTTAAAGTGTATGGCAATAGAGTAGCATAAGAAAAAAATCCGCATATGGATTCTATCTTTATTCACCTAATTGAATTAATAAAATTTTTCATAAACTTGATTAGGAATTTTATATTTTTGGAAATTTCAATAGGAAATTTCAACAGGAATATTTTGCGTTTCATAAAACCTGTATAACTCGTTGCTCGATAAGCTGTACCTAAGTACTCATCCATCAACGAGAGTCAGCATGAAAGCGTCCGATTAGATGTAAATAGTACATAATATCAGAAGATAAATTTGGAAATTAATATTCTATCAAATCGCAAATATTTTTCAGCGTAGCTTCGATGTATTCAATATAAATAAAAAACTCGCTTGCTTTAACACATAAATCCATATAATAATAATAATAATAATAATAATAATAATAATAATAATAATAATAATATTAATGAATTATTTTCAATGTTATAATACTATAAAATAAAACGCATAGCGTGTAAAAATAAAAGTTCATTTTGAAAATAATTTTCTATTATAGATTAATTAATATCTGATATTTATTATATTTACACAAAAAATGTTTTATACCCCCCACCCCCCGCTCGCAGTAAGATTTGGCAAATTTTCAAAAAATTTCAGAAGATATATCAATCAAATTTTTGAAATTATTTTCACTCAAAATTTTCTCAAGATATCGTTCAACTTGCTGAAAAACTTTAACAAGTTGGATACTTTGGGTATTTAAAAAAATCACCAAAATCATTCAGTGTTATGATAAGGATAATATAACAGTAAAGTAATAATAATAATAACAATAAAAATAACTATTTTTTAACTTATCATTAGTGTAATTATATTTAATACTAAAGCAGCGACAACTGGGGAAACCCAGAAGAAATTCTGGTGGGAAGAGCCCCAAGCTGCCGCCCAAACTTTTTAGCTTCCAAGTAGGAGAGGAAATACTCTTACTTTTGAAGGAAAAGGGTAAAAACAAACTTGGGTATAAATGTGGGTGTCCCTACTACATTACCCAACAGATCAGCCCTGTTAATTATGAGATAAAAAGTATCCCTTCCCGATTTTTTATTAGTAATTATTGATTATAAGAACGTTATTATTTTAAATGAAGAAAAATAATTATGGGAAAAGAATTATAAAAAGCTATTTAAAAAAAAAAAACCCTCGTAAATATTCTAGCCTAATATTGTGGTATAATCTTAGCGACGAATCCACAGTCTCCTTGTTGCCAAATACAAATTTTCAAATTAGTGGTGAAAAATAGGAAAGAAAATTCAAAGCCTGGATTCGAACCAAGAACCTTTGGCTCAGACCACCAACACGCTAACCAATTGCACCACTGAGAACATGAAAGCTATATGCTATTTATATGTCCTTAAGGCTTGGTTAGAGCAGTTACCTATCCGTAGGCTGGGGACTATCTTTCCTAAGGCGTAAAATTCATTAAAGAATAACTCGTTTGAGAACATTCTATACAATTATTTTTACTTATTTCAAGTTTTTATTAGAAGAGCGGGTAAAATAAGAACTTAAAATCTAGAAAAAAAAATTTTTGGTTAAAATGATCAAAATTAACCAAAATGATCATTGTAAGAATAAACACAATACATCATTATAAAGTTTTCGATTTCCTTTTATTCCAGATTGAAAGAGGCAATTTATTTATCATATGTATGCTAATTTTTAAATTGTGATGGCCGTATTCAATTCCGAATTAAATTCGTAAATTAAGAATTAAAGTATGAAAAAACCTTGTTATACTTATTACATTTATAAAAAAAAAATTAAGACATGTATTAAAATATTGTATTATAGTATTTTTTGCCTTTACTACAGCCAAAGTGTTAAAGTTTCCAATGAAATTAATAATTTTTAATTCGTACTCGTATGTAAATCTTCAAAAATAAAAGCAAAAGTTTTTTTAAATGTATAAATCGAAAAAATATATAATATATTCAAAAGTATGATATATAGTATCTTTAAAAATATAATAATAATAATAATAATAATAATAATAATTAATAATAATAATAAGATAAATTTAAATCTCCTGAATAAACTATTTTTAGCATCGATTTTTTACCAAGGCCGCTTGGTGCGCGTGTGTGCTGATGATGTCGAGTTGGCAACACTTAATCAAAGACGCCGCCCTCGAGTTTACAGACATGTTATTCTTATGCTATGGATATAGGATGATCTTAGTAACACGGGTGTTGGCGGTATTATTTCTCAATTGAGAAATAAAGTGGGTCGGTCGCAATAGGTCCTAAATAATTCTTTGAACTTGACCAATTGTATTAGGACAGGAAGCGTTAATATATCATTAGCTTACTTGATGAAGTAACGGAATTATGGCGGGAAATTGAAAAGGCCACACATGTAATATAATATTTTTATAGTATTGAATTGTACGTAACTTGTGTCCTCGTCATTAAGAATCGGGATGCAGAGGACCTTAAAGTAATTGGATAAGTAGAAGACCACGAATATTTAGGAGCTAGATATTTGTAGTCTCTGGTTCGAATCCGGTCGCGGCTTTTCGTATTAATTATCAGCATAGGGTCGTCTTCGTACACAGTGCTTAATACAATCGTCTGGCGCAAGAATATTTTATTTGGCCCTAGTTCCTCTGTAAATCTTCCCTTAGTGACGCATAAAAAAAGAAAAGGAAAGGAGAATTCATTATTCGCGTACTCAAATTTAAGCTGCTTTCCTTCTCTAATTAAGGAAAATGTTCGAGGAACCGGATATGAAAAATGAAGAGTAGGAGGAGTGGGGTGGCGGAAGAAGGAGAAGAATTGGATTAGGAGCGACAGTCGAGCAACATCAGCCGATGATCCCCTTTAAGAGTGTGAGAAAATATTGAGCAAAGGAGAAGGAGGAGGGCTTTCTAACACTTTGATCGATTTTTACCAACCCCCGTGAATGCCAACAGGCCTCGGGTTCTCACGAGCTGATCACCTATAAATCTTAAAAGATATCGACGAGCGAGAGATTTAGAGACGGGGTGAATTAAAAAAAAAAAAAAAAAAAAAAAAAAAAAAAAAAAAAAAAAAAAAAAAGAAGAAGAAGAAGAGAAGGAGCCATGTACGGCGAGAATCGAGGTTTAATGTCGCAAGAAGAAAAAGAGAATCGTAAAAGAGAACCAAAATACAGGAAAAGGTCGTTTGGAGTAAGGTGCAAGATTGTACGAAAGTCCATTTCTTCTCCCAATTTATTCAAACGGGTTGTCTATGTCAATAGCGGAAAGAGAGCAGCAATCTTTCTGTTCCATTGCGCTGTTGGTTTATTTATGCAGAGATGAAAAACCAAAGGAAAAATTCCACGACCTGGATCCGAATCAGGAACCACGAGTACAGTAAAGCAGGCTACTACACGAGTTGGAACTACAGTTTTATTCTACTACCACAGTGTCCCCACACGCTCAAAGTTTGACTGAGAGAAGTTTCAAAACAAGATGGACTCGATGGACGACGCTTTGACCGTTATGGGTTTATTATTATTTAATATTGTTAATTTTATTTTATTACAGATTCTTTGTTCGCTTCAGATTTCTATCTCCTTCATCTTATGTTTAATAAGCAGTCGTGTCACAGTAATGGGAACACCTCCTATTTGTGATCTTGCCGCTAAACCAATCGCAGAAAGCACTAAATAAATGAGGCAATAATGACGTGACATCACCAGTGTGTTGAAGAGTGTGTACAGTGTGTTGCAGACATTCGAAGAACTTTAAATTGCTACAACGCAGAAACGGAGCGATTTACTAGTATCCGACGTAAAGAAAGGAATAATTATTGGCTTTCGGGGCAAAGGTGGCAGCATTTCAGAAACACTGGAGTTTGTGAACTGTTCGCGTGCTGCTGCTGTGATAAACAAGCGACATAGAAATTGTGGTGCTCCACGACCCATACATGAAAGAAGGAGACTGCATCTGCGGTGGTACGTTCAGGCGAATCGACGTGCTACAATGGAGCAACGTACTGCCCTATTGAACCAGTGAGTTACCACCAGTGTGTCCAGAACGACAATTGAGCGAACGTTGGTGCGTATGGGGCTCCGCAGCAGACGTAGAGTGACAGAACCTTTGCTAACGAAGCTGCATCGGCGGAAGAGGCTGGAATTTTCACGGCAGTACCGACACTGGACATTCACCGATTGGCAAAACGTTGCCTTCTCAGATGAATCACGTTTTTTGCTCCATCAGATGGATGGACGTTGGCGCATACGGCGAGAAACGTCAGAAAACAAACACCCTTCAACCATTTGTGGCAACAAGCTGACGGAGGCAGGGGTATGGTCTGGCGAATGTTTTTGTGGATGACACAATATGAATCGATTTACGTACGTATCGATCCTTACCCATACATGGACAATGTTTGTTCTGGGCCTGAAGGAATCTTCCAGCACGACAATGCGACATCTCATACAGCTGGAACTGTACGTGAGTGATTAGAAGAGCACGAGGAACACTTTACTCTACTTCCCTGGCCTCCAAAATCCCCGGACTTAAACCCAATCGAGCATCTACGGAACCACTTCCTTCGGGTTATTCGCTCCATCTCGCACCCTTCAAAAGCTGACAACTGAATTGCAATCAGTATGGCTCAATATCCCTGTGAATACTTTCGAGCACTTCAATGATCTCTCAGCCCGTCTAGCCGCTGTCCAAGCTGCACACAGTGGTTATTCTAGATATTAACAGACGGTCGCATTAATGTGACTCGACTGTTTATAATGAAATTATGAAGAATATACTACCACGATCAATGAGTTCGGAGACTGGCCTTCCGGACGGATATAATGTCAAGTTATCACGTGTTATACACAACCACTCTCAAAGTACTCCCCTTCTGCAACTATGCACTTCTGCAAACGCGAGTATAGTTGCTGAAAGCATTCCTGGAAGCCTTTAGAGGAGATGTTCTTTAGGGCGGCCATCGCTGCTTTGTGAATCTCATATGCACTCTTGAAACGGCGTCCTTTCAATTCGTTTTTCAGACGGGAGAACAGGTAAAAGTCGCATGGGGCGAGATCGGGTGAGTAAGGAGGGTGTGGAAGAATTGACATCCCCATTTAGGCCACTGTAAACTGCATCATGAAAGACGGATGTGCAGTCCTCAATCCTTACTTTTTCAGAGTTCTGGGCGTTTCCGGCGGCGAGCAAGATCTGTGTGTAATTCTCCTTGTTCACTGTCGTCAGAATTTGATATTCATACGTTGTTCTTCAAACAACTACAGTTTACTGACACGCATTGTTTGTAAAAACCCTGCACTGCAGAGCTGCTTTCTCCTTACCACATGCGCCTCTACGTCCTGGTCAAATAGTTCCTCTCTCCTCCAAGACTGATTGGAGATATCAGGACAGTCTCCGAACATATTGATCGCAGTAGTTTGAACCAATGATCTTTTCGGCTCGAAGCCCTCTTCAAGGGCTATGCTACAAGATAAATTGAACATTGGAAATGAACAGATATAAAATTTGAAAGTTAACAAAAGTTTCATTTCTATAAATGGCAATAAAATCTTGTAGCCACTTACGCTGAATGTTTGTTTCAGTCATTTAGGTACAGTTTGATTCAAAATTATTTGATTTCGAGGACCAAAGAAAATGTATAGAAGATATGACTCTGTCGCATATGCGCCACGGAATTGATGAAGTGATTCCCATATACACGCTCACTTTAAACTCTTCAGTTCATTTCATCAATTGATTTTTTGATTTCTATGTTTAACTGTACAATTATTAATACTAACAGTTTCTGTCAAACTGAACAGTCCTAAGCGACAGTTAACTATCAGTTATAATTGCTCGTTTGTAGTCATCTTTAATGACTGCTAAGCAGTCAAAGTGATGTGGAAATCCAATTATAGGGCAGGCACTTTGAAATTTCTCCTTTCAAAACCATCAGCAAGTTTTTAAATAATCTTGAAACATAGCTTCAGTACACAACTACAGAAAGCACGGTATTACATGGAATGAGAAAAGAGAACCCCGTAATCGCTCACAAGGAAAGCGCACATGAAACGTATAAGAAATGGCTTTGCTGTTGTCCTTTTTGTTGTTTCCTGGGAGCGTCTTCGAGTCAACTTACGAGAGAGCAACCTCTTCCCTGCAGTCGCGGTGGGTGGGTGGGTGGGTGGTTGGGTGGGAGAAAGAGCACTTCCCCGCAGCTCCTCTCACACCCTGTCACAGGCAGATCTGCCGATGACAAGACCACGTTTGCGGGACGACTAATGGTCGATGGGGCACTCTTCGGAGGGGCAATCGGGTGATCGATGGAGATCACGCTCGGTGTGAGATCAGACCGAGAAAAGAGGAAAAAAAGAAGAAATCAGGCGCACCTCTCGACAATCAACCTGAATGAAAACGCCGAGGAAGGAGGAGGGGGAGGTGAGCACGTGGGGGGATAAAGGCGCCTTTCCCACAAAGCGGCCATTCCCTATCCCCACCTCCTTTCTCCTTCTCGCGAACAAAAGCGAATCTCTTTTCTCGCCCGGTGCACGGGCCCCCAACAATCGATTCCTCACTTCACCCTTCTCCATTCCAGGAGCGCATCGTCGCCGTCTTTCTATCTCCCGCTGCATAGACAACCCACCCACCCACCTCCAACTGCCAGCAATTTCTTGCCTTTTGCCATGCGCGCGGCTTCCGTCAGCAGCAGCTTCCGGTTCGCGCGGGAAAACGAAAGATGCCTAGAAAAACAAGGAACACGAATGGGTGGAGGTGGGGACCTACAGCCTTAATTCGAGAAATGCTCTCTTCAAATGTTTCCATCTTGAAAATGCAAAAGTTTTTTTTTCCTTTTAGAAAGTCACTTACCACAATTTTAATTTTTTTTTCCTTTAGCAAAAATAAACTTCTTCCCTCACAAAAAAAATATTTTAAATCAATAACAAAAATAAGTAAAAAGTTAAGAATACAATATACGGCGACAAAACTTTACATTTACGAAATGTCACCCGGACAACGGAAAATATAGGCAATGACCACCGATGAAGTAATAAGTGTATCTTATTTAATATTAAAGATACGCTGACATTACGGGCAGATCTTTAAAGCCCGAGAGAGCAACTCGTACCCGTGACACAAAATATGTTTAAAGTAATGATTTTTCATTGAAAAATGAAAGGAAAAATTGGAACCAGGAACCTCGACTGTCATGGTCGACGCCTCTATCAATTGGGCTATCGCAGTCGAGGTTTACTTATTTATTTATTTGAATTAAGATTAGTAAACTACTGTACAACCTGAGGTCAGATATGGTCATAGACCGACAAGTTAGACCTTAGGAGTACGACAGTAATTAATTGAGACAACTGTAAGGGGTTAGTAAATCACAAAAGCAAATAGACATAAAAATAAAAAAAAATAAAAAAAAAAACAACACAAAATCAAACAAACAAGATAGGTCGCAAGACTACAATATAAGCCATAGGCGTCACAATGCTGTTGATTTTGCTTAAAAACGTAATTTATATTAATTATATTTACAAATATACCTGTGACTACTAATAGATATAACAAATAAATATAATAAAAACAGCAAATATAAGGATCTTACAAACAAGTAAGCAAAAAAATAACCATACAATGTAAACTGCCTAACAACTGAAAGCTATTAAAACATAAAAAACAAACCTCTTCAGATTCAAAGTAAAGAGAGTACTTAACTATCAAAAGTAAACAACCAAGAATGGTAACTTCAAATGAGCTCAAAATAATTATTTAATTTATTGATTAATTAACCAATTGAGAGATATACAAAGTAAACCCTTTCAAAGCTTTCTTAAAAGTGATAAAAGGTACTAAGGCTCGGATTGTCGGCGGTATTGCTGCCCACACCTTAACTCCAGGAATGGACACGCATTTATTCCACATAGAGAAGTGGATATCGTTAAATAGGAGCATCGTACCCTATTTAAACGGATATCGAAAGGTACAGGAATCTGTAGCAGCGAATTAAGGGACTTGTAAACGTAAGGACCGAGTTGCAGCAAATATATCTAGTGGACCGTTGGGATACCCAAGGAAGCAAAATGGTGGGAGGAGTTTCCTGGTTCGAATCCAAGTCGCAGAATTTTTCCTTCCATTTATTAGCAGATGTTTGGAGGTTCATCTCCAGTATATAATTATTATTATTATTATTTATATGTTTAAAGTGTTTCAAGAATCTCGATCTCGAGAAAGGTAGACATGACAACCAGTTCATAAACCGATGCAGAAATACCTCGATTGAACACCCGTCCATTTTTAACCAAACTTTTTTTCTTATATAAGAGTAGGAGTTGTGATAAAGTATATTAATTAAAAAATAAATAAAAACTCCATTTAATTAAAAGAAATATAAATAAAAATAAATAATAAAAACAATGAATAAAAGTTTATAAACTGAAGATGGGATAAAAATCCCGAAAACGTTTTTTTAAAATACATTTCAAGTTTGTCATCTGCGTGTCTACGGATCATCGGACTTTCATCATAGACCTTCTTCACCTGTTACTGTGTGCCTTCCTGTGTTTCGTGTAACATATCTCCACAAGACCTTCTTTGCATCTGTGTTTCATCTACATAAGCTCCACAAGACCTTTGTTTCAATTGTGTTTCGTCCACAATTTGCATTTCTCCATTGGGTGACTTTTATTCATTGTTTTTATATTTATTTTTATTTATATTTCTTTTGATTAAATGGAGTTTTTATTTATTTTTTAATTAATAAACTTTTTTTCTCTTTTGGTCAATATAGTTTTCTTGTTTTATTTATTTATTTATTTATTTATTTATTTATTTATTTAAATTTATTTATTTTTGTTTATTACAGTTTAAGTTAAATGTTTTTATTTTTTGTCTTTAATTTTATTTTATTTATTTTTTTTTTATCTTTATTATCTAACTAGAGGATATCCCCGGCGCTGCTCGAGCTCTTTTTTGATGAAATTTTGCAATATCTGAATGGGTGACTTTCGGTGAAAATCATGAACGTTTGGCAAAATTGTGCACGAAACTGTAAATGTGAATAAGCAGTAAAAGTGAATACAATAAAAAGCTTAAAATTAATACAGTAAAAATTCATGGCCCTCTACCAGTTTTACACGACTTCGCTCGTGTTGGAATGCTGTGTATAGCTGAGTGAGTGCACGAAGTGCCCGAGAAAAAATGCATATAGTCGATCCAGCCCTAGTTTGCTCGAGATGTGATGGCCGTTTCAAATGTTGGACATTGTTACAACAAAAATTATACAATACATAACAATTGACATGTCCGTCACAT
>JAHWFO010001077.1:359542-396214 GCA_023313115.1 Rhysida immarginata
TTTTTTTTATCTTTATTATCTAACTAGAGGATATCCCCGGCGCTGCTCGAGCTCTTTTTTGATGAAATTTTGCAATATCTGAATGGGTGACTTTCGGTGAAAATCATGAACGTTTGGCAAAATTGTGCACGAAACTGTAAATGTGAATAAGCAGTAAAAATGAATACAATAAAAAGCTTAAAATTAATACAGTAAAAATTCATAGCCCTCTACCAGTTTTACACGACTTCGCTCGTGTTGGAATGCTGTGTATAGCTGAGTGAGTGCACGAAGTGCCCGAGAAAAAATGCATATAGTCGATCCAGCCCTAGTTTGCTCGAGATGTGATGGCAGTTTCAAATGTTGGACATTGCTACAACAAAAATTATACAATACATAACAATTGACATGTCCGTCACATCTCAGGCAAACTAAGGCTGGATAGACTATAGAACAATACGAAAGTGGGAAAAAATAGAATTAAAATGAAACAATATTTTGATTTCATGTTTCTTCAGCCAATGCAACCACAAGGTGATTGAGTCAATTACGTACGATTCTAATGGTTTATTACTCAGGAACTAATAAACATAGGAATATCATATAAGATCTTACAATGCACATTACACATTAAAATTTCACACCTTATGAACAATATATGCTCGATGTGTGTTCCACAACACAATGAAGCCTGTACAGCACTGCGCCTCGCATCTCATTGTTAATCAGTGCACAAGTATCGGTGATTACCTGACGGATCTCTTTTATGGTGCGGAGGCGTTTGCTGAACACCTTCTCCTTAAGGAACTCCCACAGAAAAAAGTCACAGGGGTTAAGATCAGGACTGGTCGGTGGCCAGCTGAATCCGTCGTCGAAGAGGTTTGGGAAACGGTTGGAGATGACCTTGTTGTTAAATTGATGGTTCAGTTGCTGCCTAACACATGCATTTTATAGGAAAACATCTGCAGATCTTTGTGCAGTATTCTCCATACTGTCATGTAGGGCATGTTAGTCTCCACAGACAGTCTGCGGACCGAAATTTTCTCTTTGGTGACTCGACTATGCGAGCACGAAGCTTGGTCCCTCCTTTCTTCTTACCTTCTACATGTACAGTGGATTGAAATTGCTTCGCGGATGTTCTTATCGCGCTGCTGGGAGGTGCTTTCTTTGTTTTAAACACTTTTTGAAACATTCGCTTCACTTTCACAATTGATTTCAGCTCGAAAAACCTTTCCACTAAGCGTGTTTTCTGATCAATGCTCAGGATAGGTGCCATCTTGGAATGACATATTCATACGCAGTGTAGCCCCCTGTTCACTGAAATTCCAATTTGTAATGTGTATTGTAAGATCTATATGACATTCTTATGTTTATTAGTTCCTGAATAATAAACCATTAGAATCGTACGTAATTGACTGAATCACCCTGTACATCAACCCGGTTGTTAGCTACTTGGTCAAAAATCACCCAAATTTTGTAGCCTCTCATTATAGGCTCTGTATCATGTATTGTTAGAAGTCTATCACAGGCAAAACATTTTTAGTGAACGTGTTTGACTCCTAATATTAGGCAAGTCCTCATAATTTTTTATAACAATTATGGATATTTTATGAATAGGGCATTTGATTTTCGTGATTAACTGGACCACAACCACAATATATAATGCTGACATGGTGAAGTAATGAAGGACTGTTACATATTCTGGTATTGATTAGGAGAACATGGACTGTGCTTTGTGGATAATACAATCTAACAATTTGGAATGGTTCATAGTCAAATATCTAGGTTGTTCCCGACAGACAAAGCTCAAAAATGGAGTTACTAAACAATTAAGTTAAATAAATACATAGTTAGCAAAATTAAAAACAGTGTCAGCTAATGTCAGATATCAAATTTATAACATTAGTACAATAAAACACTATTCGTGGACAAATACCCCCTATGAGTAAACAAAAAGGAGGGAGGAGTGATAAAAGTAAAAGACCTTAAAATAAATGGAAAGGAGACTTCACCTGAAAGAAGATTAAGCAATAATTTAGAGAGAATTAACTTTAGAATTAAACAGGTCAATGAAACAGTTTAAGAGATGAAGACAAATTAAAATTTATGATTCGTAAATACGTAATAATAATTTGAATTATTTTATACAATTAGTTTGCAGTTTGCAGATTAACATCTCCATATTTCTAAATCATATTTCAATTCGCAGAGACACCCAGTATTGTGTGGGATAATTAGAGTTGTAGTAAAAAGATCAACTTCAAAAAGTTAAAAAAATGACTCAAGCTGTTGTCAGTAATTCTACATTTTATTCTTTGAGACAGCAATGACCCATGGCAATCACAAAAGTTTAATGACCTCTAAATATCCCACACTGCCTTCTTAGAGAATCTAAACTATTTTAATCATTTCTCCAGTCAAATAGACAGAAACAAGGACATTTGTACCGTCGAACCCCGTTATTATGAATTTCAAGGAACCCATAATTTGTTCGTATTATCCGGGAATGAAAGAATAGCATTCACGGGGATGGGTCCAAAGAAAATATTTATATTAACCGAATTCGTATTATTATCCAAAGAAAGTATTCAACTGTAAATATATATTAGATAAGAGAATTAAAGATAGTTTTATGAAAAATTACAATAAAGTATTGTAATCTTCTAAAAATAACTTTTTGTTTTGGAAATGTCTTTAAAAAGTGCTTTTTATTTTTACAGTGGAGTGTTAACGAAAAGCAAGAATCAACGGAATTCATACACAACACGAGGCCTTAAATTGGCCCTTGTAAAAATCATGGAGAGTATTTGCCAATAAAGGACATTTGTGGCAAAACCATATAACAGCACTGTTTCTTGTTTCGCATGCCAAGAATGCCGATGTGAAAAATGTGCAGCCATAACGTAGCGTCGAAGCAAAATGCTTGACCAAAAAAGAAAAAAAAAACATGAAAAAAACAAATGTCTAAGAAATGAAGGAATTGCTGAAATCATGAATAGAGGGCATTAAATCAAACTGATTACGATATGTCACCACTGTCAGCTCAAACCATGTATGCATTAAAAGAAGAAAGATTCGATTATTTTTAAATGTAAAATAAAATCCTGCAAACATTCCAAGGAACTATGCTCAAATCATGTACAATATTTGCATTTAAAAGGACACACATGTCCTTATGCAGAACGTACTGAGGTGTGAAAAATGTGGACATATTAGAAAACGGCAAAGCAAAATGCTCACATAGAAAAGAAAACTTTACAATAAAGTGAATGTAAATATAAAAATTTACAATAAACTTTGGTAATATCTTTTAAAAAGAACTTTTTGTTTGGAGATATCTTCTAAAAATTGCTTTTTATTTTTACAGTGTTAAAGAAAAATTCTAATCAACGGACATTACGAGGCCCAAAATGTGGGCTGTGCTCAAACCATGGAGAATATTTAAGTTTAAAAGGGCACAAATGTCATTACAAAGAATGTATGTATGAAAAATGTGGAAGCAAAATGCTGACACAGAAAGGAAAACTTAATGAATAAAGGATAAATGAAGGAATTGATGAAGTAATTAACAGAGCGTATCAAACTGTATATCACCACTGTTAGCTCAAACCATCTATGTATTAAAAGAAGGAAGATTTGATTATTTTTTAATGTAAAATAAAATCTTGCAAACATTTCAAGAAGGAGTACAGCTGTGATGTAGAAGTAATTTTAAATTCTAGAATTTAGCTTAAGTTCCCTATAAACAATGGAAATTCATTTACCGTATTTTTCTCGAATAAAAGCCACGGCTCTAAACATAAAAAAAAAAAAATCGAAAATTTTAGGAGTGCGGCCTAAAAATTAATTTTTTTTTTGAATTAACGAATCTATCGATAATTGTGAATATAACTAAAAAGATCGAACCGCCTCGTTAGCGACCCATATATCTTAAATAGCAATTTATATAGTAATTTTATTATGCTAGATTTTCAATTCTAAGTATTCGCGTTCAGCTTCTGTTTGAACAACTGCCAGCCACCGCGAAAGATTGCTGCAATGTTTTCTTCATCATGGACGAAAAATTAAAGTTGAAAAATGAATTAAAGTTTCCACAGGCAAAGCTTGGATATAGGCCGAAGAAAAAAGAAAAAGAGGAGACACGCTGTTAAGCAACAGATCGATCATGTCTTTAGTCAAATCGCGTAATTTTTAGCTTGATGTTAAGTCTTCAATGCTTTTCGTGTTTTTTCGAATTATTTGTAATATGTTTATGTAATATCATTTAATTTATAAAAGAAATAGTTCGCGTTTTTTTTGATCTCCTAATGTACAATTGTCATATTTATTTCACTCCAACGTGCGAATGCTCATGAAGAATTTGATTTCCTTGGCTTCAGTGAAGAACTCGTTGCAGCTAATAAGCTGTTTGGGAAATACAAATGGAAAACGTTGCAGCAATTATAGCAGAGGGATTTAATTGGATTGGATATATTTATATTGCATAGTCAAGTCTAGAGATAGCAAAATAAAGAAGAGGAAGGCTGCCAAGCTTTTTTTTTTTTTTTGCAATCGATCAACTTTTTAGCCTATATATTATTTAATTTTATTTATTTCATTATTTTTTCTTAGAATAAAGAACTGTTGATCTCAATATACACTTTACTTATTTATATACTCTATTCTTTTTGGGTCGCGAAAGTTTGATCTCAACCATGGCAACCTAACAATGAAACAGTTTAGGGGAGTACTATATCTAGTTCCTGATTCCTTAAATTTGAATATACAAAGAAAATTCATGCTTATTACAAAAACTCCTCTCAATCAGCTAGATTACATAATGTATTTTTATATCCCACAAGGCCTAAGAGATAGTTTTCCGTTAAGTTATGAAGATACAGAATTAGATAAAATATCGGTAATCATTTCTGACGACTGTTCATAATAGACTCTATATTATAGAGGATCAATTTCTCCACTTTCTATCGGTTCTTTAACCAGAGTGAACCTACTGGAGACAGCAATGTAATGAAGCGCACACTTCCGGATGATGATGATGATGATGAGTACTTCAAAGTCATACACACTTTACTGAAGAGTGTTTGTCCCGTTGTGGGATGGGATGTGATGGACTGGAACGGCTTTACTCTTCAGCACAGTTAAGATATCGGGGCAGTGAAAACTTAACATTCTTTTGAGACTATTCAAAAACTACTCTTAGACGACCGAGAGCAGATAAGACATCAGTTCATGAATTCGTGGTCGCTCGACCCATCCGGAATGGTTGGCCGCACAAGAGGCTGTTTTTGAACCGTTTTAGGCCGTGTTACTTTTCTATAACAGAGAAATCAATATAACAAAAAAAAGTCATAGACTATACGGTTTCATAAAAAATGATAAAATCACATGTAGAAAGATGAACTGAGGTCAAAATTTTGTTCCAATTCCAGTAATATGAAAAGGAATTTTTAATCCTTTCCACTCGCAAAGCATAACTACTTTATGGTTGTGACTTTAAAATATTGGGGGGGGGGGGGACCTCGATAAGAAAATTCCTGTTGCAAGCTAGTCCACAAGTCCAACTCTGTCCACAGTCTGACCGCACAAGAACTCTCGAGTGCAGATGGTGGGCTGAACCAAGCCTCAGTTCCGTTTAATGCCAAGAATATTCAAACGAGGGCAACAACCGAAACAAAACTCAATCTCAGGTTACTGCTGAAACTGAATAGGCATCGCAGTATCCATCCACGTAAGCCCCTTCAAAATGTCCCGGGTTCAAATCCTGCTCCTTTCCTAATTTAATTTTTTTAAACTTGATTTTGAACAAATTATATATGAAACTAATATAAAATATCAAAAACATATTTTATTATTTTTGCATATTATATTTCATTTGAGGAAGGTAACAAATTATTTTTAATAAGTTATTATTATATTATTATAGAGGTGGATACAAAAATGAGCCCCCCCTCCCTCCATTTATTTTCGTAACCGAAGCAGATATGTCAATTTTAATGAATCCATTGAATAGGAATTGTGTGTGACCCATCCCATGATGCACTTTTCATACTCCCAAATATGCAACTTAGGACAAATCCTATCTTAAAAATCGTAACAGATACACGAAAAATTCCAAGTGAAGACTTGTTCAGCTTGGAATTCCGAACACAACAAAAAAAATTCCAAAATACGATGAACGGGTCACCACCAATCACAATCCAAAGCAGATCATGTTGACCATTTGAGGAAGAGTTTGTAGCTTGACATCCTGGAATTATTCTGCCTTGTGTATGCTGACACATGCTTCCTTTTATTTGCTTTTCCTGGTCAAAATGAATGTTATTATGGTAATTTTTGCTAATTTCTTGATTTGCATGTTGAACATTCAAATGTCTTTGTTAAGTGCACGGGGAGGTGAATAATAAATTCAACATGTGATTGTTGGCGATCCGTTCATCAAAGTTGCAAAAAAATATAAAAATATGTTTTTAATAATTAACATTAGTTTCATATATAATTTCTTCATAAACATGTTTAATAAATTAAATTAAATTGGGAAAGGAAGAGGACTTGAACACGGGACCTTTAGCATTGTAATCTACCCACTTACCCACATGACCACATTGACTACTTAAATTTCACACTGTCCGAATTTTTAAATATACTGTACATCAATAGCTTACATAACTAACTTTAAATAGTTATATCTCGTAAACTAATGCCCATTAGCATGAGTAACTATGCCATCTAATAGTGGGAGGGTGCGTAACAACATATTTAAATTTCAGTTAAATCCAAGCTTAACAGACCTGGTAAGTTAGTCATTTCCATTTTTTTTTTTGCTCCCAGGTCAACTCGAATTGGAGAACATTAACGTTACAAATCTCCTATCGATCGGTTAGTGTTAGCAATCACTTATAAGCACCCACGATAAGCGAGAGGAAATGACAATGTATCGAACCTAATTGAAAACGCCTGTCTGACAGGACGAATTCTTGTAGAGTGCTCAGATAGACCGAGAAACTGAGGCAAAAGAAATCAAATTCAAAGAATGCATAGACGTCTCTCTTCTGCTGCGAACTTTTTCTTTTCAATCTGATCATTATTCGGGTTTTTGCTTTTGGAAAGACCAAACTCAGACCAAGTCCAGAAACCGAGTCCAAGAAACGGACCCAGAACAGAAGCACACTGCTTTAAATGTGGGCAATGCTAACCGAGGCTCTAAATGTAATCCAATGCTGTCATTGCCAAAGAGGTTTTCCGCAGAGTATGCCTCCAAAAATTGGCCGATTTTGAGAGGACTAAAGAATAGTCCTTTCCGACGTTAAATATTGACTCATTATAAAAACGTGCGAAAGCAAAAGGAAGGTTCCTACGAAAGACCTATACCTGCACGATCGCCTGAGTAGTAAAAAGATAGACACGAATGTCTTCTCTGCAATGGAAGCTGCAATGCGGGGCAATTGCTCGTAGAGTTCTCTCCAAAAATTCCATTTGTCTTTGGTCTTTTGTCTCAATCGCTCGTTTCCATCTTTTTATTTTCCACTTGAGCTTTTCGAGTTGCCCTCCATACACAATCTCTATTCGGATCATTCACTGATGAACACTGTAAAAGAGAAAGTGGAACACCACAAAGAAACCTATGAGCCGCATGCTCCTAGCTTTGTTCAAAGTAAGCATTGTGTACGTTTTTCTCATGAAGTCAGCAATTTTGCACTTCGACGCCTCAACCTGATCCCAACGGTTGCAAGACGGGGTTGGCCAGAGCTTGTCAACCAGAACGCGTATGGTTCTCTTAATAACCAAACCGGATAAAAAAATTAATCACTTTAAAGTTCTACGACGCTTCCATGTAAAGTAGTTTGAATATACAAATGAATGCGCATGGGCACATTTCATTGCGAGATTGCAGTAGCTAAGCAACGTACGAGCATTGTTAACGGCAGTTTGTATTATTCCGTGCGAAAGTTGGCTGCGAAAAATAGGTCGCATATCAGTGGCAAAAAGGGGTTAAGTTCAAGAAATGGTCCACTGGCACGTCGGGTGGCAACAACTGTCAAACTGTGGTCGAAAGTGAGTGCTGACTCAATGGTACCAAAGGCAAATATCGCTCCTGGTCACGGCCAACCGCTTTTAAACCTGGCAAGAACTGTTGCAGAAGGCAATAATGGACCGCATAGACAAGTTTGTGAAAGAACCTTAAGGAGGCATAAAATGGACATCTGGAGCCGGTTACCTCGCAAGCGACCGATGCTCACTCTAGCTTACAAGAAAGCTCGTATGTGCTCGTTGTGCAAGAGCGATATCAGAACTGGACTGTAGACGACTGGAAAGGGGTGATTTGGTCAGATGAGATATCCACTGCTGGAATGTAAAAAAAAAAATGTGTCCAAGGTGTGGTGTTCTGTGATGCTGTGGGCTTAACCTGCATCACTATCGTGGCATTCTGGATGGACAACTGCTGCCTTTTGTGCATCACGTTAAGGATGTCTACTATCAAGACGATAATCTCAAGGTTCACATGACTAAATCCGTGGAGGACATGTTCGACGAGCATGATCCCTCGATTGGCCCGCCAAATCCCCAAATCTGAACCCAATAGACAATTTATGGGATCACCTGGAGCAACGTGTTAAGCGGAAAAATCGCCATCCAACTAAACATCGCCGACCTGCGGGATAATTAGTATGCAATATGAATATCCCGGGGTGGTGATTTCCTCCAGTTTATCAAAGAACCAGCGAAGCCCAAAACATAAACCTATTGTAAATGGGGTCCTTTCCAAACTAAAAAAAGAAAGTTTTTCTTGAGATTTTCAATGTCAAGGTAGGAAGAAGAATTATGCTCCATTGGAATCCTTTCGTTGGCTTCAAATAGCAGATAGTGAATTCCGAAAAGTAAAATCAAAACCAGAAAAGCATGCGTTCGCGCTACAACTCCAGAGAAGAGAGACACCCCCCTTTGTCCTTTGGAGGAGTCCATCTTCTGCTGAGAGGGTGGGAATTCAATGAACTGTTAATCGATAGAAGAAAACTCATCGTTTATGATCAAACGAGAACTGTTTTTCTTTTAATGCCAAGAAAAGACGCTTCCAGAAAGTCATAAATTGAGGGTGGCAGGAGGCGCTAATCTCTCAAGGGAATAAAATTCAAAGAGAACGATCACGTAAAAGCGGATTATCATTCTTCTTCCCACTACCATCTACCGCCCCCCCCCCCCCCATCCCAAATAAAGTTTTAGAAAATGAAAAAAAGAGAAAAGAAAAGAAAGCTCCACCCCGTGTCTAACTCGCTCCCCAATAACGAACTTAACTTCATCGTGCTGGAACCGCTTTTCGACAGAATCGATTGCCGATACATTAATTGCGTTTTTACATTTTTTTGTGGAGACTTGTTACCTAAACAATGTCGATAAGCGAGCGAGCGTGGAAGAACCAGAGTATGGGAGGCACGAGAGGGAAAAATGGGAGTGACTCAATCCCCTCGAAACAGCAGATTCAAATTCATATTTTTTTAAAAACAAAAAGAGAGAACTTGGTGACGAGAGAAAGAAAGAAGAGCGGAGGAGGAGGAGGAGGAGGAGGAACTTCTCATTAGCGGAGCGTTTTCTAATCGGTCGGCACAGTGCAGGTTGAGGTAACGAAGTGAGGGTGGGTGGAGGGATAAATCTACCACCGAATCCTCCATTCCTTCGCCTCGCAATTGATGCAAATCTCGGCCCATCGGAAATGGCAAACGGCTAAAGGAAAAAAACAATTTTTTTTCTTTTCCCTGTTGTTTTGATTCTTAATTAGAAAAAATGTTCCCCATTGAGAGGCGAAGCGCCATTTCAGTGAAATTACAAAATATTTATCGTTTTCAATCTCCCATTAATTAATCCTTCTGCTCTTAAACAACACTCAAGCGCCCTATCTAATCTTATACGTACTACCCCGTATAGAATGGGTAAATCAGAATACCAAAAACTATGAGAAACTGTGTCTATGTTTATAGGACAAACATAACTTCGTCTAAAACACATGTTTTTACTCCAAATACAACACAACATCGCGATTCTTGACAGACTGCTGTAGTGCGCTCTGGAAAGCTGTTGGCCGAGAGAAACGCTTTAATTTGCTTCAAACATGTACACATGGATCGAGCGTGGATTTGATGCTGACCATTCCGAGGTCTCGCTTCCACTTCGACGAAACCGTAAAGATACGAATCGGAAAATTAAGGGAAATATTTTTCAGCAATTCAAGGTTGTTATCACAATGCTGTTAAAAAGAAATGAAAATCCGTATACGTACCTTTCATGGTACACGCATGTGCACGGATTAAATCCTTATGCACACTCCAGTCACATTAATATAATCACGTTCAATACAAACGGAAAATAGTTACATCCAGAAGGTAGATACCAGTATTAGAAATGAGGGGGGTATAGGAAAGGTGTCAGAGGGAAGCAGAAAACATTGCAATTGTTGGATTCATCGCGAAACGTAGCTATTTATCCGACCTCCAAAAGAGCAAGATCATCGGCTTCCGAGTCGTGTTTCCGAAACGGCTAGTTTTGTGAACTTGCAGCCGTGGTGAAAGTGTACCGTGCATGGCAGAATGGCAATACACGACGCGCCATGTGTGGGGCACCATGGGCCATACACGACAGGTGAACAACGGCTACGGAGATGCGTGCAAGCCAACACACGTGCAACCGTGGACCAACAGACCTCCCTGATGAACCAGGGGACTACCTAACGTGTATCCTCAACGACAGTTCACCAGGGGACTACCAAGCGTATGGGGCTCCGCAGCAGATTGCTGGTTCATGCACCAATGCTGACGACTGTCCACCGGCGACAAAGACTGACATTTGCACGCCAGTACCCCAACTGGACAGCAACAGAGTAGCGAAAGGTAGCTTTTCCGATGAATCACGGTTTATGCTCCATCGGACAGACGGGCGATGGCGTGTACGGCGTTCAGCGTCAGAAAACAAACACCCTGCAACCGTGCCGCAAGGGTCCAGGCCGGAGGAGGCAGCGTTATGGTCTGGGGAATGTTTTCGTGGCATTTCCTGGATGCACTCATTATTGTGGACGGCACCATGGATCAATGGAAGTACGCATCTGTCCTTTCGGACCATGTCCACCCCTACATGCAGATCGTATTTCCTCAGCACGATGGCATCTTCCAGCAGGACAATGCGACATGCCATACAGCGCGCAGTGTCCGCGCGTGGTTGGTAAAGCACGAGGATGCGTTTAAGGTATTTCTCTGCCCCCCCAAACCCCCGAATTTAAACCCCATAGAGCATCTGTGGAACCACCTCGATCGGGTTGTTCGCGCCACGGATCCTCCACCGCGCAACCTACGGCAGCTCGCCACAGAACTGGAGAAGGCATGGCTTCGCATCCCGGTCAATACCTTCCAGAACCTTATTGACTCTCTTCCTGTCCGTCTCGCAACTGTCCGCGCCAAGAAAGATGATTATTCTGGCTTTTGACAGGTGGTCACATTAATGTGATTGGACTGTGTACACAGCAAATATGACGAACATAATGTAAATGTCCACAGACAAGGAAGAAAGAAATGTAATCGGGTTTTTATGGTTGAAAGGTACGATGGATATACTGGCCGTAAACTCATTTCTATTAGGGAAAGGTATCCGCTCTCTAAAAATATCAGGTATATTGGTGGTGCCATGACTTTAAAGTAGAAAGAAGCAGAATTGTTGTCAAGAACCGTCCTGGATGATCAGGATACTTCCTAAATATCCACTGCTCTTAAATTATCCACAAAGGTGAACCTTGATTCCATCATTATGAAACAAGAAAGCATAGTGTGGAAGCATACATTTCCCGTGGTTAAAAAATTCAAATATTGTTGAATAAACGCGATGTCATCTTTATGATTTCCTACCTGAGTTGAGACGATCATTGCGGAGACGTAGTGCTGGGTAGCCTATCCTCTCGTTTCAGTGCCGCTTCATAAAATGAAATTGGGAAATCTTATTTCGTTAACCCATTTACGCCGAAATTGGTCAAAATGGAAATTGAGACTTCATATCTTAAATTTATATTCTGTAGCATGGAAAGACAGAAAAAATTCCATCTATAGACGACAGCATGTAATTTTAAATAAAATCTAAGTTTGGAATCGTTAGGCAACGGGCCACTACTTAGTTTTCTTGTTAAGTGAATTAAAAGTAAAAAGTAAAAATTAAAATTAATTATTTTTAAGTTATCATGGAGCATGTTTAATGAACAAATTTAAGATATGAAGTGTCAATTTCCATTTTGACCAATTTCGGCGTAAATGGGTTAACAAAATAAAATTTCCCAATTAGCGGCCCCTGAAGCGAGAGGATAGGCTACCCAGCAATACTGCCCTGTTTATTTTTGCAACACCCTGTACATCATGGAGACACTGTCAAAACTTCGGGTAGTAAGCAATCCATCACAAAAGGCCAAATATGTAACACTCGATATTTTTCTACATGACAATGCCAAACCGCATACAGCTTATCAACTTCCAGAAACTGTCCAATTGAAGGGAAGAAAATCCTTCTGCATCCACCTTACAGCCAGAGACTTTCAACGTTTTGGCCCTCTAAAAAAGTTCCTTCGAGGTATGGATTTCCACGCTGGTCATGAAGTGAAATCGGCTTCCAAAAATGGTTTTGAAGTGAAATGACCTACTTCAGTGACATCATACGGCCGTATTCCAGGTGGCAATTTTTCCCTTTATATGATCACGAAAAGGCTCAATATACAATCTAACTTATGCATAATTTCTTTACCAATATAAAAATGCCTTTAGCATCGAGACGTTTGGGCTACGGCCATTTAGAGTGGAACGCCTTTTATAGGCTACTATAAACCTCCATTCCATTCAGAGTCCGGAAAGAAACTCCAGAAATTATTATTAATAGAATTAGTTCGTGTCATTTTCTTGAAATTCATTTTACGTATTTGCAGTTACAATGACGCCACGAGAATTTTTTGGTAGGATGAGGTAATTCACAAACTTAAGATATTCACAAAAGGCTAGAAAGTGACCGCCGCTTGCATGCAAAGCTGACGGCACCCAAAGAATAGAAAGAGGAGCAGCCGCATTGGCTCCTGTGTCGCGTTCGTCCGCATTGTCTCGCGTTGTGAACCTCGTTTCTCAACGTGGCTCCGACCAAACTGTCCTTTCTCTCGTGGATTAGTGGCCATGACGAGAGAGGGAGGGGGGCGCCTGTTCGATTCCCTCCGGGTCACTTCAACCTAGGCCCCCTTCGCCATTGTTGGACTCTCCACCCACGCGCACGCCAACGAATAAAAAGAAATGAAAAGGATAGGAAGATAGAAGAAAGGATATGAGAGAGAGAGAAAAAAGGTAGTCGGCAGTAATGGAAGAAAGTTATCTAGCTGTAGTCAATTGAACCCAATGGGATTCAGCCGCCGGGGACAACGAAGGGCAGTGGCGCTTGCAAAGACAACCACCACCACCGCCGCCGCCGCCGCTGCCAACGACTGGAACTTTCCACGTCGCTCGCCTGTCCAATTATCTCGCCCTTCGACTCTCTTAGGTCGGGTGAATAGGGAAAGAAACGAGTCCATTCAATCTGTCCGTTTGTGTGTCGGTCGGTCTGTCTCGCCAACACATTCATAAGATCCGAAGAAGTCGCCATCAGACCGGAATACGTCATTTTTTCTTAACTAGATATCAGAGCCGCCTATTTGCAGTCGCCTAAAGACATTTGTCTTCATTTCGGACATTTCATTTAACGTAGATGAAAAAATGGACAATGGCTTAAAAGGAAACAAATAACCGTAATGGCTGTGGATACTATTGTGTAAGAAAAGACGAGGTCGAAGCTCCACTGGTCCACAAGAAACAACAGTTTTAATCCACATATGCGTACATTTCGATCACTAAAGCCGGGATCATACGTAAACACACTACAGACGAAGGCAACCGAAAACGATCATACTATGAAGTTGAATTCTTACAGTAACTCAAATGAATACGGAGGCTCTTTCCCACACGTGTTCGTTTCATCTGTATACTTAGTTGTCCTTGAATTTTTTTAAACACATTACGAATCGTATGTTTTAAGCAAGTGCGATCCAAGCCTAATTGGTCATCTATCAGAGTACGTTCTTATATAGTCCTGGACAAAATTATAGAACCAGTCAAGAGATGCGAAATGAATTTTATTTGATTCACAATCCTGTGTAGAGTATAATTTGTAATGGAAAATAAAACATATTTCTAAGAAAAAGAAAACAAGTTAAAAAAAATAAAACTAGCATCATCTTTTTTCATTTGTGAGCTACAAAACGCAATGGACAAAATTATAGGATCACTTTCAAAATAATGGATTAGTCTGAATTTTGAATTCTTAATTTGAATTTTTTCTGCCAAGAATTCAGTTATTTTCAACAAAATTCTGTTGTGTATTGAACAAAATCATCATGGGACGTGGTAGAAAATTAAGCAGTGAACAACAACCTTAAATTACAGCTTACAAAAACTGTAGAAAGAGTGAAAGAGAAATTGCTGGAATTTTTGGAAAGTCCAAGGCTGTAGTCCACAATTTTTTATCCGCATGACTATGAAAAAAATCCTCTTGAAGAAGACGTCCGAAGCCTTGAAAGAGACAAACGCGCTATCCTGAGAATGGCTTCAACCAACACAGGAGCAACATCCTCTAACATCACGTCATCTCTGAACCTTCCTGTATCAGACAGAACTCGTCGTGTACTCCAAGCATCCGCCAACAAACAATTACACGAAATAGAAAATCCATGCCAAAATTAACTTCAAACCACATGCCCTTGCTAAACAGTACATTGGGAATTGGCAAATGTGGCATTATACTATCTTTAGTGACGAAAAAAAATTAATATGGATGGGCCTGATGGCATAAGATTCTATTGGCATGATCTCAGGCAGCCAGAACAGTTTCTTTCGAGACGAGTGCAAGGCGGAGCTTCCGTTATGATCTGGGCCGCTTTTTCGCCAAAGGCAAAAGGTTTGAGTTTTGTGAAGCCGAAGTCAAATGCAGACGATTATTAAGATGTTTTAAGAAATTATTTGTTGCCATTTAGAGACAAACTGAGCGATCAGGACTTTGTCTTTCAGCAAGATAACGCGCCCATACACCGTCCAGTATCCGCTCGACAGTGGCTTCATGATCGAAAAATTCGTGTTTTGAACTGGCAAGTGTGCAGTCCTGATCTCGATCCCATTGAGAACATGTGGGCTGATGTGGTGCGAACCGTTTATTCCGGTGGAAAGCAGTTTCACACCATATAAGATTGAAAAGTGCCATTACAAAAGCATGGGGTGATATCCAACTCGACAGACTGAAAAAATTGGCTAAGTTGATGACAGACCGTTTAATTGAAGTGACACATTTAAATGGAAAGCAAACAAAGTTTAGTTTACGTTAAAATTGTTGTAAATAAATTGTTGAGTAGAAAATTTTGTTGTCAATGACACTGGTCCTACAGTTGGCTTGACTGTAAGTAAAAAAAAAAAAAAAAAAAAAAAAAAAAAAAAAAAGTTCTCGGATCTAGTTCCCCAGTAAATCGTTACTCTGCAACAAAGTGACGCCACATTGAGTAATGGAGGAGATTAAGACGTACGGACGGAGGCCTCAAAAAAAGTTTTAAAGGAGGGCATCCATAATGTACAATGTTTAAACATTCACGGCGATGGAATAGCGAATGAAAGTTCCTCGAAAACAGGAAAGAAGCACGGGTAGAAGGTTTTAATTTTTAAAATAAAGTACGATACGAAAGAAGCTAAGATTGTGCGTCCTGTTTATAACCAGCCATCTACCCTAACGACCATTCGTCGAGAATGGCGCCACCGACCACCACCCGCAAAAGCAAGCAGACTTTTAAGAGATCGTCATTATAGCATTTGAATTCGGATCCAATTACTCAGTTTCAGTCCAAATTAAAATACACCCCTCAGCAGCCTGATTACTTTGTCCGCTTCTTATTCCACCTCACCGGTGAAACCAATCCGGGCAGTTTCCCTTCGCAACCACAAACACGGGCGATCCAATTTCCTCCAATACTCGGAAGGAAAAAAAGAAGCAAATAAATCCACAATGGGTAGAAAGGGACGACGAATCACTTATTTAAATAAAAAGAAATATTTCACCCCCCCCCCCCCCCCCGAGGCAATTTAGGACTTCCTCGGCATCCCCATTTCCAACAAACCCCAATTTCGAGCGCAATTTTTAAAAAAAGTTATAAGGGCAGGCACGTCACTGCCATTACGACACATGCAGTTAGAGAAAAACAATATCAAAACTCACATAAATAAATAGACAAATAGAGCCGCGATTCCGTGCGAATAGGACCCGGCACGCAACCTATTATACCACATTTGGCTCACCTTAGAAATGCTTTGTTTTGCCCTTTCCCCCCTCCCCTCTTTTTACATATCTAACGTAATAGATCTCCAATTTCATATCAGAGCTCTGCAAACCAGGATCATCGGAAAATAACGTTCAATCAAATTAGTTTTGAATAAGCCTATCGAACATTTACTAATTGATCGAATGAATGGAACTCAACTTCGTTCATTGAAAGGAGTAGACCAAAAAAACCTTTTTATTAAATCAAAGGCGAAATATCAACTAAGGAGGAAGATAATCTGTATGTGTGTCTGCATGAGTGTGTTGCCAATGCGTTCCACCGTCGCATTGCATTAACGTCATTCGGATAAGACTTCGTGCTTCACACTGGGTAAAAGCATCGACTTATTAAAAATCTACGATAATAAACGAAACGAGAGCCATCAGTGGCAATTAAGCGAAAGCCTCTGTCTAATGAACGGTTCCTATTGGAGACTGCGTAAATGCAATTGATCTTCCAATGATCGAACAGTTTGAGCAATACAAACACAATACACACACTCACTCACACACACACGCACATATATTTATATATATCAGGTCCAGGGAAAAGTTTTTTCGTTTTTGCAAATATTGCAATTGGCGCTCAGATTAATGCACATAAATGAATTTTTTATTCATCGAAAAATCTCCATTCTCCCAACGAGATACTAAATCAAATTCCTTTTTTATAATAGTCACGAGTTTTACAGTTGAAAAACACCCACTTCATGTTTTAGCTCTTCTTCTGTCTTGAAGCACTCGTTTCTCGAATGGTTATCCAGAGATCGGAAAAGATGATAATCTGTTGGGGAGATATCCGGAGAGACGCTTCCCAGTCAAATTGTTTATTGTGTGCCGTCCTCACCGAATGGTGTACAAATGTTACGAGCAGCCTCCGCTGCTTTATGGCCGAGGTTAAATTCATACAAAAGGCAGGCTCGAATTATTGGTGATGTAGGTGCCATTTCAGACGTTTTTTCAAAATAAAATTGAATATTTTCACTTAGACAAGTAAGTGCAAAAGAATGACCAATCATTTCTCTTTAAAGTATAAAAAATTTGCATTATTCAAATCATCCTACGAGAGGATTGTAACCATTCAAAAGTAAGGATGAAGAAACGAAAAAACTTTCCCCTGGACCTGATACATATGATACGAATATTCCTTTGGATAATTCAAAGAATGAGCTCGAATGAAACTATCTTCCTTTACTGAGCACATTCTCTGTACTGTAGAAACACTAGAGAGAGAAATTTCCAATAGCAATTTGTCGATGGTTACAACGACGCCCACACGACGTATCTGATGATCCAGGTGGAAATTCCATTTTTTCCATTGTTTTGTTTTGTTGTTGTTGGGCTTCGTGGGCATTTCCAGTGACGTCCGTTTCCCTTTCGAAATCCCAATGACATCAGGCGAGAGCAAAAGGGTCGCGGGGAGTTGCTGATGTGTTCAACCTTTCCGGTGCTCATGAATTATGGAGCTACTAAACAGTATATGTCGTAGGGAGGAGAAAGTGTTGTCGAATCAATTTATTAATTTCTTTTTTAAACTAAGGGAGGTGCATTAGGAAAATTTTTCATTAAAAACCAGCCCGATTGGCATTTCACCGTGGGAATTTCCAAACAGATAAGCCAACCGAGTTGTTTTCGTTTAGCAACGAATGAGCTGACTACCTTGTCAGTGTTATTCTCTTCTGACCGTTCGTTGTTATTCAGGCACACACTTGGATATTTCATTTCTTTCATTCTTACAAAGGCCCCCGCAGTATAACTCTCACTGGGGTTTATTTGCTAAGAAATTAAAGATTCACGAGATAGAACCGTGTTATCTCGCTTGAGTTATTTTTGTTGTTATTCTTGGAGTCTGGAGAAAGGGTTTTCTACTCCTTACCCACCCTTTCCTTCCTTCCTTCCTTCCTTCTCTCTTTCCTTTGCCTTATTGTTTCTCTCGTATTTATTATCCCCGTCTGGTTCTCCTCGAAGGGTCTTTGGACTCGAAGGGTCCTTTGGGAATAGACTCTCTGACAAGCAAAGGAGGGGGAAAAAAGAGAAAAGGAACGAAAGTGCGTGACAGCTGTAAGGAACCTGAAACTGCACTTCCACCCACAAAGTCAGTGTGTGGAATTCCCAACGAACCAAGAACCAATAAATCATCCCATTTCAAAAAAAAAAAAGAAATCAAAATCATACACAATTTTTAAAAAGGGTCCTTTTTTTTACGTCTCTTCAAATGAATTTTTATGAAATTAATTTTTTAGAAAAAAAAAGAAATGCTTTCCACCCAATCGTTTTTACAAATTCACTTCCATAGAGATCAAACGAGACAATTCTATGTAGGAGACAACAAACAATTTTATAAAAAAAAAATATCAAAGAAAATGCTAATCCTACGCTGGATGCGACTCGTTTTCCGTCGTCAGCAGTTTCATTTCCCCTTTGTCTTCTTCTTCTTCGCAACGATTGTCTAACAATTCCTCATTTAAGGGCTGACGTTAAACACGAACACGTTGAGCTCACTTTAAGCCTACCGTATAAGATGTTAACATTTAAAGACCTGATGGATGGCTTTTAAGCAAACGGACTTTTCCTTGGGAAAACCTTTTTTTTTATTTCCTTTTGGTTTCTTGCCAATTCTATTTTCTCTTGCCACAATCGTGAAGGATACCTCCCTCCCCAACTCCCTCCTTCCTTCCTGCTAATGGCTGCAACCATCCCAAAGGAAATTATTGCAGAGAGATCTATAGGAAAGCAATTATTCTACGTTACTAGGGAGGGGGGTTACTAAGGATGCATCCGCAGAACGCTATCTTATACTTTAAAATGATCTTCATTTTCATGCAATTCACATGTATCGCTTAACGTAACGTCGTCTATCAAACCTTAAGCCATCGAGGCAAACACCTATACCAAATCGTAACCAATGAATAAAACTCATAAAGCGAAGGCTCAAGTCGAAACCTTCCAGGAGGATTCAATTGGCGCAAAGAAGCAGCTCATTGGAGATTAACTACTAAAATGTAAAGTACTCGTGATCAATACTTTCCAGAGCTTTTCGAAAACTTAAAGTCTACCCCCAACGATAGAGTTAAGTTAGAGTTCCTCCGTTCTTGGTAATCTCTATTAGAAGCATTATTATCCTTTTGTTCTCATGCGATATGGCAACTTTCGTGGACCGCGAAGTTAAAGAAATACAGGATAAACGGAAGTTGAGCTTCATAGAAGCGCGAGATCGTTACCAGACATATTGAGAATTCGCATTCACCCTTCAAAGAACATAACCATAAACACCAATTTAAACACAGAAGGAAAACAAAGTCAACAAATTGGAAGTGTTTTCCCCTCCCTTCAAATCGCAATTGAAAAACAAATCAACAATTCCTCAACAACAACAACTAAAGTAAATGAAAAATGGATGGAAAAATTCTGCGACCTGGATTCGAACCAGGAATATCGACTGTCCATTGGTCGAACGATCTGGATTCGAACCAGGATCCAATTCTGCGACCACTAAGTTCCATAGGTTCCTGGTTCGAATCCAAGTCGCAGAATGTTTTTCATCCATTTTTCGAAATAATATTTACCTGATGTTTGGAATTACCTCCAGTTTAATTTCGCTATTTTCTTATAACAACTAAAGTGTTTTTATTATTCATTTTTCATGTCATACTGTAAACAAAAAGCGGCATTTTCAAACGCTTACTTTCTGCTCTTAACAAACGTTTACGAAATTTATCACAAAAAAGAGCAAATAGATGAGAAGAATATTTATTTCTCGAACAGAACAATTCAAGAAAATGATGCACTTCATTTTCCTTAATTTTCTATAGTGCAATCTTCGGCATTTTTTTCTGAGTAACACACATCGTCCTTCCCTCAGCATTTCAAATTGTTATTCTTGGTAGGATTTGCGAGTGACCGAAAGCTAAGTGCATATGCCAAAATACAATATCCTGTGAATAAAAGGGGAATAGGGTTGGAGGCGGTAGCTTGGAATCGCTTTGTAAATATTGTAGAATAAATAAAATGCTTCCATTGCTCCTTAACCCTGAACTGGTCACGTACGGGTCCCAGGGACCCGACGACTTTTTTTTATTTGCGAAACTGTCTATAGACAACTGTGTGTTTTCATTCGTTCAGTAGCTTCTCAACATGGTCCATTCTAGGCAATCAGTACCAAATTAACCGTCGGCAGTGCCTTTTTTACCTGGTCAGGGTCCCAGGGACCCAGCGTCACCAGTTCCGTTATTCATTCAAGTACATATGAAGTTTACTTTTTATACCGTATTATTGGGATCAGTCTTGTATTTATAAAGGGAAAAAACTATACTATAGACTGTGGTATATAACTACAGACCAAAACTACTAATACTTCTAGAGTTGAAACATCGTAAACATGAGATTGCCAACTGAATTACGGTTGCTCATAAAAGGAATTCTGGGACCTGATATGCCCGCAGAAGTTGAAGAACAACATGCAGGGATCCCAGAATAACAACAAAATGTTCCCAAGCGTAAAAGTGTTACCTATGCCCTTAAAAAATTGACAGAAAAACGTCGTATGATTGTGGAGATTGCATAGAATGGATCTGCAGAAATTACCAAATTAGAAAACCTTGACATTTCTTGGATTATTTTCTTGCTTTTATGTTTTATTATTATACTTTTTTGCGAAAAAGTGTCATATGTTTATTTTTATTGCTAATTTTACTTCATATGAAAAATAATACCTGTTTACAAGTAAGAAAGTTTCGTGCAATAAAATGAATAAAGTACAAACAAATTCATGATTTTTCTTATTGCTTAGACTACAAATTATTAAACTTATATACTTTAAAGCTTTAAAATATGATATATCCCTAAAACAACGTACGGGTCCGTGGGACCCGACGTCACCAGTTATGCTCCATAGCATGCACGTCACAAGTTAAGGGTTAATTCTGCTGGAAATTACGGTTTTGCTTCACACTTTAAAAAAAAAAAAAAGATAACACACATCCTCTATTTCAACCTGGGAGAACGGGTTTGTGCCCATTCTGCGTTTTCCCCTTCGAACAAAGCGAGCGCAAGGAGAAGCCTACTCAAGCTCAGGTCCCCCAACTCCATCTCGCTTTCGGTCTCGTCTTACTCGAAACTCCCCGTAGCCATCGCCGACACAACACAAACACAAGAATCTCAATCCAATATTTATAAAACAACAATCACGTATTCTAAACTCCCATAATGCAATGTTGGTACAGCTCGACAACTCTTTGCCATTCTGCAGTACAACTAATCGGATTATGGCTTCAGGCGCATTGCCCAACAAAATCAAAAATAAAAGTTTCCGATTCAATATCAAATGCTAAACGGCACAAGGTTGGGTTGTTTTTTTCCCAAAATTTTCAGTTATTTTTTGCTTAATAAGAAAGACTCTCTTGAAAGCAGCTACGAATACGTAAAACATGAATCGTGCAAGTTCTCTAAAAAGATATAATAATAATAATAATAATAATAATAATAATAATAATAATAATAATAATAATCAGGAGGTATCCAAGACGTATATATCTAAGTAGATGCACAACTGGAAATGGATTCAATTAAGAGGAGGAGGAGGTCAAGTGAAAGAGAGAGAATGAAGCAATCCTATGTTCGTATAAAGAAGATATTTTTGCTCCTTTTCCCTTTTCCATTCCCCCTCCTTCCCTATCATCGTCGGTCGTTCTGATTCGAGGGAGAAGACTGCGTTAGCACTTTCTTCCGCATTGGAGGGCGAGAGAGAAAGGGTTTGTGACGCCAGCGAAGAGTTCCACCAAGGCACCAGCAGGAATCGATCCCTGATCCCTGCGGCAAGCAAATGGATCCATCCGCCGACGTTCTCACCCGCCATCTACTCGAAAGGCAAGGCGACAGAAGAAGAGGAAGAAAAATAAAAAAATACACCTCCTGATAATCCGGGAGGAAAATTAAAAGCCCAACTTCTTGTTAACGTAGTTTTGTTTTTGTTTTCTTTTTGAAGCTGTAGTTGTATGGATTTGATTTGCTTCGCTCCTTCCGAGATTGTGTCGAGCGAACGTCGCGTGTTCCCACGCTTCCCCCCACCCCTCACACACACACGCGCACACACACACACACACACACCTAAAGCTTACAACATGCGCGCACACAATTCACCATTTTATTAGAATTAACCGAGAGAACAGAAATCGCCCCACCACCACCATCATCATCATCATCAACGCTGCCGCCGCCGCCGCATTGCTCGCCTTCATTTCACCTATTCCACTCCCGAGGAGGAGGAGGATAGATATTCAAGGGGCAAAATCGTTAAGAGCAAAAAGAAATAAAAAGAATGAAAACGAGAGCTACAGTAATAACAATGCGATTCAATCGGGTCATCCCGTTTTTCCACTAGTTCCCCCTCCACCACATCCCCGGTTGCTTCATTCATTGACTCATCCCTTCCATTCTGCACAAATGATGTTATTCAGCGGCCAAGATAGACACTGCGAGCGACCGCTCTATCGATCTCTTCTTCCTACGCTCAACTCTCTCTTTTGCTCTCACGACTGCTGCTGCTACCCTACGATGTATATTCTACGGGGGGACAGGCTCAGGAAAACCAGGAAGGACCCTTTTTTCAGCGCTCGCTTCACTTTTTCTTCTTTTTGCTCTTTGAATCCCAGCTCCATTCCCGAACGATCCCCTTCGCATCGACAGTGGCTTCTCCTTCGCACTCCCCCGCTTCAACAAAATAAAATTATCCCGTCTCTCGCTGAAAATATGGCGGCAGCTGGGAACGTAAATGCCGCAAAATCTTTTAAAAATCGAAAGGATTTGCTGCTGCTCGAGCAGAGTTCCCCCACCCCATCCCCTTTCATGCTGCTAGCAAGTAAAAGAACACAAATGCTGCCGCCGCTGCTGCTATTGATGATGATGATGATGATGATGATGATGTAGGTAGGAATGGAATCGAAGGTGGCAATGAATGGCGGGAATCTGCAAACCCAAGCACGGTACCGAGAGAGAGAGGGAGAAGAGGAGGAGGAGGAGGGAGAGGAGGAATGAGAAAGAGGAGCGGGGAAGAGGAGAGGGATTTTAGAATATGGTGAGGGATGATGATGATGATGGTGGTGGTGGTGGAGTAGTGTAGTGGTAGTGGTAGTGGTGGTAGTGATGATAATGATGATGATAATGATGAAAGAAGGGGCGGCGGAAATTAGGCCTAGACTCACCTGCACTGGAGGAGGATGGGCAGAAGCGGGTCGCCGTGTCCGTGGCAGTTCCGACGTCGTTGCCCGCGACGTTCACCACCCAGAATAACTACAACAACCACTCTTCGCACAACAACAACAGCAACTACTCCTATCCTAGGCAGCAGGCGGAGGAGAAGAGAGGGCCATGTTAGGCCTAACGCTCGGTCGCACTGAGCGTTGCTGCTGGTTGTTGCGGCACTTGCTCTCAGCTGGCCGTTGTATCCGCGCCGGTCGACCGCACACATCAAAGAGAGGGACCGACACCCTTGCTCCGAAGGATAGCTCCCCCCCCACAAAATTAAAAGGGAAAAACAAAACACACTGCGTGTTCACTGTGTGTAGTAGTAGCAGCGTTCAGCCCTCCGCTCGACTCCCACGCAGAGACCCCGAACAGCGATGGCCCCAGCGGCCCCGAATCACTCACCGGGCAGCCTAGGCAAAAGCAAGCGTCGGCGGATCGAGCCCGCTCTATTTCCTCTCGTCGGGGGGAGACAGTTCTAGCGGAGGGCGAGCGCCTTGCCGTACCGCTCCAACAACGACATCTGGTGACGATTAGTGGCAGCGAATCTCTCTCTCTGAATCTCTCTCTCTCTCTCTCTCTCTCAGCCTCGCACACACACATACACTACACAGAAACAGTCTTCGTATCCAGCCTCCTTCCCTGCAAAACATCACTTGCAATGAATTGAAAACTCAATTAAATATCTTCATTTATATTTCAAAATATTAGTTTTGTCTTTCCTCTTCCTTTTCAAATTTTTATTTACTGAATCTAATTAGAACGCTTAAAAATAAGCTCTTCACAAGAGAGAATAATTGACGCAAGACTTCGTTCATTTTTAATCAACACTAATTTCTTCTATATCTTCCAAACAAATCTTTTATTTTTAAATCTTAATAATTTCACTTCACCCGAATCACGAAAGGCAGGAAGATTTAAAGCAAATCGACTCCGACTCCACATTTCCAAAATTGTGAACGCTCTCAGGTATCCGATGTCCGGGTCACCTATCCTAAAGGCAAGAAAATCCCGTTCGTGGCGGCGATTACATTGATTATTGACCAGGAATTTCCCTTCCCCCACGCCTTGCTCGATCTTCCTCTATAATTAAGAGCACTGGACAACGACAAGCCAAGCTGGGCTCCAAAAGGAAATTGATTCTCAAAAAAAATTATTCGTATGTATTCTTCAGAATTCAGCCCAATGTCTAAATTCCTTCAGCCCAAGTGAGTGAGAGTGAGAGAGAGAGAGAGAGAGAATGGGTATGTGTGTGCTTGATATGTGCGCCTGTGTGTGTTATTGGCTCAGTATCGTGTTACGTGCGCCTCACCCTGGATGGCGGATGATGGGCTCATCTGGCTCGCCATTCACCAACAGCGGCGAGAACGAAAGCGAATGGCAAGCGATCCTAAGACGCAGTCGACCCCGAGACGACGGACGATGCTCTACTGACTGCCTCTCTCCTCCTTTAAACCTATTCAAAGAGAGAGACAGAGAGAACATTAAGGATAGGGGGGTATCCAATCCAAGTCTATAACTATTCTAAGAGTCCTCGGCCGCTGCACAATCGAAAGTGTTCGAGAGAAAAGAGCGACGGCCGTGCCACCACCTCCACCACCGACAACCGTCCGACTCAACGGCGGCGGCGCTTCACTCGCTCTCCCTCTCGCCATGAATGAAAAGCAAGCGGACTGTTGTCCTCTTCTTTCATCGCTTTCCGGCTCTATTCCCCGAGTTTTCTAGATGATGTCAGTGTCTTGTTTGTGATCGCTATCCACCCGACGACAATCCTCGTCCGTCCGAGACGACTGGCTCCGAAAGCGAAGGCAGAGGAGGAATTTTGCGATTCAGCATCAATGGACCCACCACGATCAGCCGGTAAGTGCTCGTGACACTCTAATACACAAACCCCTTTTACTCCATCCTCGCCGGTTACGTCACCACAGCTCGGAAGAGTCAATGCCGGAGAAAGAAAAATCAAATTAACCAGTTACGCGATATAAAGATAGTTTTGAGGACACCGCGTCTAAAGCCCACCCAAAACGTCGATATTTTTCTGGCAAAGAGAGAGAAGCCACGCAAAAAATTAAAAAAAAATACGTTAATAACACGCTCGTGCAGTCAAAGTAGCTGGGAAGAATCCACATCCGCGCTCTCTTACATGACAATGACAGGTTAAAGCCTTGTGACTACTCCCTTTCGGGCGCCGCGTTTCTTCCGTGCTGCGTGGCTCTTCCTTCTCCTATTAAATATGCAAAAGGAAAACGTTACGGCGATTTGAAAAAAAAAATGTATGCGACACCCTTCTTTTTCACAAGTATCACATTCTTCACTTTTTATTGTTCCTCTGCTTTATTAAATACCGAAAGGTGCTTTATGCTATCAGGGAGGGGAAACGTGTCTGTCTGCCTGTCTGTCCGTCCGTCAGACTATGAAAACTTTCAAAATCTGTTTTCGCCAGTCGATGAATATGGATCATGACACGAACCAATCACAAATATTATCTAAATCGGTTCAATAGCACGTGCAAAAATAGTACCTTCACGACCCCACTTAGCAATTTTCAATAGTAAGATATACACAGATATACATGTAGTAAGTAATACATCAAACGAATCGTAACGATGAATAGAAGCGGTTATTAATTACTATTTTCATCAATTGATAAATAGGGTTCCGCGAATGAACCATTTTGAAAATGGTTGTAATCGATACAGTTGCACGTGCTCTAATGGTACCTTTATGACAACCTCAAACATTTTCAATAAGATATGGCATGTAATATATCAAACAACTTGGAATGATGTGTCATGAGTGAATATAACGTAAAATTAATGATAGTCGAAATTGTTTCAAAGGCACCTGGTTTAATGACATCATTATGGTCCATTAGAAACTTTCAATGTTAACATAGGGCAGTTGAAAAATATGGTTCCGCGGATGGTTTAGTTTAGCCTTTCGGTACTTGGTTTTGTCATTCCTTAATGGTTTATTTATTTTTATGTTTGACCCAATTTTGATTTGTTTCAATTCTTATCTCAGCTTTTCTTTTAAGCACCAAGCCCTTCATCCACTTATAAAACCCCCGCGCGTCGAATAATGCTTACGCGCATCAAAAGGTCTTTCAGAAAATGACGGAAAAATGGCTTACAAGGGCGAGCCACGTTGAAACGACCTTGTCGTAGCTTTAGTTTCTTCTTCATTAAATAGGCGAATGAATTCCTTTTTAGCTATCTCTTAAGCTACACACAACGGTGAGGAATAAGGAGAAGAAGCGCAGTGAGAAAAAAGGAGAAAGAGCGCACTATTATTTATTTCTTTATGCGCGTCCTTGCTTTTCCCCTGCCAATCGGTATTTTCATCATCATCATCATCATCATCATCACTACCATCAATCCACGAAGTGCGACAGAAGATTCTTAGAAATAGCGAACAACGTCGCCGCCTCCTCCTCCTCCTCATCCCAATGCCGCCAACGACGGCAAACGGGGAACCCGAGTGAAATGACGTGATTCTTAATCAATGAGTAAATACTCGCGTCGACGAACATTGACAGGAGAGTGGAGAAAAAAGAAAATCTGATAAAATAAAAAAAGAGAAAGAAACTAGAGAATGGGTTTGGCTTGAAGAATAGAGTGCGTGCGTGAATGTGTGAGCGTCTATGTGTGCATTCTTTTAAAATTAAAGGGAAGAGAAAGAGATTTAATTTAGGAGTTACTGAGGCATTGCAATCATGTTTGAAAAGTCCTTATTGACTTCATGGAAGAAAAAGAGCTCCAACATGTAATCACACGGACGCGCCAGAGGGAAGGCAAACAGACCCCAATAAGCAGGTAAAAAATGTTGGCCAAAAGAGGTAAAAAAAATTATTTTTTTCTTCTCTTTTACTGTTCAATTAACATTGAGTCACATTTAATCGAGGAGTCCAAATGAGAGACGAAGGGATTAGAATCTTTTCTTCCATTTTGCACTTGTAGACACGAGGAAATATTCACTTTTCATTCAAATTCATCTGATGGCAATGGAAAGACACAAACAAGAAAAGCTTATGGAAACCTATTTATAATCTTGCCTAGCCGAGCCTTCAGTCTAATTGCTTTTTCTATAGAAATAATCAAAATAAATAAATTTCGTCTCTTCAGAAGTTTTTCTATCAGGTCTAGGGGAAAGTTTTTTCGTTTTTGCAAATATTACCACTGGCGCTCAGATTAATGCATAAATGAAGTTTTTATTCATCGAAATAATCTCCATCATTCTCCCAACCAGATACTAAATCACAAATTCCTTTTTTTATAAAAGTCACGAGTTTTACAGTAGAAAAACACACCCAGTTCAGGTTTAGCTCTTCTTCTGTCTTGAAGCACTTGTTTCTCAAAAGGTTCTCGAGAGATCGGAAAAGGTGATAATCTATTAGAGAGAAATCCGGAAAGTACGGTGGAAGAGGTGACACTTCCCAGGCAATTTTGTTGCTGCCTGACGGGTCAGCTTTACCGTATGCGCACGTGCATCGTCATGAAGAAAAACAACTCCCTTACGGTTCGCAAGAGCTGGCTGTCTTTGCTTGATTTTTTCATGTGTACGTTGACGCCGTACACGTCTGCTGTGATAATTTGTCCTGGATTTTGGAGCTCATAATCGACTACACAAGCTGTTGTCCACCAAACACTCAAGACGCTCATCAACAGTTCTAAATTTTTTGAACCAATTCTGTGCCGTCCGGTCGGTGACAGAATCATCAGCGAATGCTGTACAAATGTTACGAGCAGCCTCCGCTGCTTCGGCCAAGTTTAAATTCATACAACAGGCAGGCTCGAATTATTGGTAATGTAGGTGTCACTTTAAGTGCAAAAGAATGACCACTTATTTCTCTTTAATGTATAAAAAATTTGCATTATTCAAACCATCCTACGAGAGGATTGTATCCATTCAAAAAGTAAGGGTGAAGAAACGGAAAAACTTACCCCTGGACATGATATTAAGAGTCACCAAAATGCATTGTTTGGTTTGCTGTGTTGAAACGCAGTGACTAGATTGCCCGACACGCTTCAAACATTTACATCATATAAGCTATACACGGTGGAAACAAACGAACATTTAATTGGATTCAGCAACTAAAAGAAATAGTTTTGCTCTAGGTGTACACGGTAGAAAGCATGGCTTCAGCATTACTGTGGACACAATTAAGTAATATCAACAATCTTAATTGGGAGAAAAAAGTTTTTGAGACTGGAAGCGTGCTTGATAAACAAAGAGGTTTGGGAAACGGTTGGAGATGACCTTATTGAATTGATGGGTCAATTGCTGCATAACATGCATTTTATAGAAAAACATCTGCAAATCTTTGTGCAGTATTCTCCATACTGTCGTGTAGGGTATGTTAGTCTCCACAGACAGTCTGCAGACCGATTTTCTCGTCGGTGACTCGACTACGCTCGCACGAACCTGCTCCACGTTCTGTGATGTGTGATCACGAAGCTTGCTCCCTCCTTTCTTTTTACCCTCAACATGGATTGAAATTGCTTCACGAATGTTCTCATCGCGCTGCTGGACGGTGCTTTCTTTATTTTAAACATTTTTTGAAACATTCGCTTCACTTTCACAATTGATTTCAGCTCGAAAATTCATTCCATTAAGCATGTTTTCTGGTCAATGCTCAGGAATGACGTACGTATTCATACGCAGTGTAGTCACCTGTTCAGTGAAATTCCAAGCTGTAATGTGTATTGTAAGATCTATGATATTCCTATGTTTATTAGTAATAAACGATTAGAATCGTACGTAATTGAGTGAATCACCCTGTAGAACGCAAAAAAGCATTTCAGCGCAGTCCTGAAAAATCCATCCAAAATGCGGCGAGAAGGCTCGGTTGGAACTCGTGTCAAGTGCGACGGTACACAAATTGGCAAGCTATAAAGACATTAATAGGCTTAAAAGGAACAGTAACACAATAACAAAAGTGACGCTTGGGAAGATGTGTCAAGAAGTCAAATATCGTCCTCTTGACGACAAATGGTCATACATTGAAACATGCTAAGGTGACTGAACAAACATTTTGTCGTTCCTGGTTCCAATTAATAACTATTTGTATCCATCTTGTATAGCTTTCGTGACGTTGATATTTAAAATGTATGAAAACCTAACGCAAACGGACTCCGAGTGGAAAACTACGCCTCAGCTCCCTCTGTCATGCATTATCCTCTTCCTACCACCAGAGACAATAGAGCGTCGTCGAGTGGTATTTTCTCTTTCGAAGTGCTCGGTGTCACTTCATTCTCCCCTTTGTAAAGGAAACCGCTGCTATTGTTTAAGAGAGCATGGACGATGAGATTGCATTTAATTAACCTTCTGCCGACATAGGTATTAAGGGGAGGGAGAACCGTAGGGTGTGAAACAAAAGAAGGCTCCGCGCGTCGTTCTTCAGCCTCCTCTTTTTTTTCCTTTTTTTCTTCCGCCTCCCGATGTGTTCCAATTAATCCCTGCTTCCTTTCTCCTTAATATAGCCGAACGTTTCCTCATTCCATTTTTTTCTCCTCCTCCTCCTCCTATTGCAAAGAACGTCTGCAAACATTTGTCTATAAGAACTCTATTTTCAGGAGGAGAAAAATCCTCTTAACCTCGGCGACTGCGAGGCATTTTCTTCTCGCTCTCTCTGTAAACACGTTCCTCCATCATATTTCTCTCCAGTTTTTCGTCTCTTTCTTTTTTTTCTTTCCTCTTTCTCTACTTGAAGAGCAAAATGAAAACGAAACCCTCTGGGAAGTTGGAAAATGTTGACCGATAAAACATTATCGAGATAAAAGCTTAAAAAAAGCGAATAAATAAATCAAAAATCTTCTTCTGGGGTAGGGAGGAGAAACGTTTGTCGAGTAGCAGCTTCTTGCGATTTATGGTCGCCGTCGCTTATTAATGGGGGCCCCCACCGCCAGAAAATTGAGAGGAGAAAAAAAAAAGCACTCAAGTGGCGAACGATGTACATCACACCCGCCTTTTTACTGTCACGTGATGAATGGTTTCATTACAAGCCTTGTCTCCTTTTACAGCTAGACAGAGACTGGCGAGAGAGAAAACGCCTTTGCATTTGCTGCTCACTTAAGCCGCTTACCTTTTCGGATGCCATTAATAATTCAGCGAGCAATAAATCAATAGGCTGTTCGAGGGTTTCCACCAGAAAAGGCTCCTCCGTCGTCAAAGGATTATTGCTGCCAAATTTGTAGCGTCCATAAGAAATGAAAGCAGCGCAGCAATGGATAGATGGATAGATAGACAAATGATATTCTCCCCATTTCGGAATTTATGATCGTCGCTGCACTACTTAAGACGACAGGGCCCCAAAATGGTTCTCTCTCTTTAACAACCAAATTTTTTCTTTTGTTTTTTCACCCCCGCATTTTCTTCAACATCGACTTCCGTTCTCTCGTCTTAATTTATGTGATCTTTAGACAATTCATCTTCACTTGAGCAAGTGTGTTTATGAAAAAGGACACCTGAAGGCGTCTCCATATTAAATCAACCGACGGAGGATAAATTATTTCTGCGATACAGACAACTTTCGCGTTGCCTTCTATCGTTCCATCTTTTGTGAGAAACAGTCACAATTATCACCCTATTTTGCATGGCAAGTGAGAGGGGCGCAAAAATGTAGACAAAGCCTGTTTTTATTTATTGCACGACACGTAGAAAAAGCGTCGTAAATCACGTGGCCTATAAACTCCCAAAGAAAGCGAGAAGATCGCCCCCCATTGGCGAGGTTATAAGGCGACACCGACCGATCTATCCAGAGGATCCAATGCAAAGCGCATCCTTATACAGGATGTCTCATTTAACCTGACAAATCATAACTCGAGCAATACGAATTATACAAAAAAAATACGTGTTTAATATTTTTAATTAAAAAAGCTATTTAATGATATCAAACTTGACCTCCCAATTCCAACCCCCTGCGGGTGGGGCAGGCGAGTAAGTTTGAAAATGGGGGTTTTTATTGCAGATTCAGATTCTAGCTAAAAATACACAGGTTTTGTCTGAAATATTTTTTTTGATTCGTGATAGATCGCACAAAATAAAATTTTTCATAATTAATTTGTCGGTGGCCATAGTACTCCATGCTTCATGCCCATAGTACTTCAGAGGCGATCCGATAATTATTAGACATTTACCTCTTTAATCAGGAGAGATGCTTAATCAATGCATGGATTAATTCTCTTTTAACTTTGCATCATGGATTATATTACTCTGCAAGAAAAAATTGAAATGATTTTCACTTATGGAGAAATTTCGACGATGCTGTCAGCATGTATGCTGAGCGTTTTCCTGAAAGAGTACAATCACGTTCTTCTTTTGCTAGAGTTGTTAAACAGTTTTCAGTGTACAGCCGAAGAAAAGAACGCGTGCAGCTATTATTTGTGGAGAAAAAAAATCAAATAACAGTGCGTAGGGGAGGCCGTAGCCAGTTTTGTGAAGTTAAGAACATTAGACATGGCTAGTCACTGGACGGGTGTCCATCATCAGTTAGAGACCAACTTCAAACACCCCCCCCCCCCCCTCCGTGTTTCAGAGGGCACGTAAAGCCGTCAATCCCGGCTGCTGTGACCATCTTACTGCAGTCGTCATTACCCATCCGGTGACCTAACTCGTCGGCCTCTGGCCATATTGGACCCGGATGGAGATGCACGTATTCTACACTCACATGCCGAAAGTCATGGGATAGCAGTTGACTATTTTTCAAGTGGCAGTAGTATCATGTGCAAATAGTATAAATATGCAACTCAATGTCAGTAGGTTTATGTTATACTGTTATGAGTAAGGGGTGAGATGTTCAGTGTGACGATGGCTACACGATGAGAGCTATCAGAGTTCGAACGTAGCCTGATATGTGGAACACAACGTATGGGTCATTCAATATCGGAGGTGGCTCAAGAATTCTCTCGTGTACTATTCTCTGATGAATCGACATTTACGAACCACGGTGAGGTTAACCGCCATAAGATGCACTATTGGAGTGTAGAAAACCCATACTGGATTCGTGAAGTAAACCATCAGCGTCCTTGGTCAATTTATGTTTGGTGCGGAATAATTGATGATAAACTTATCGGACCATATGGCGATTGAGGTTAATTTGAATGATAACAAATACCGAAGCATTCTTGAACTACCACAATTGCTTGAAGACCTGAGCTTGGAAGTGCGACAGAACTTGTGGTTGCAATAATCGCTGGATCGGTAGAGGAGGACCGGTAGCCAAATCGCCAGACCTTACCTCCTCAGACTTTTTCTTGTGGGGTTACCTAAAAGATGCCGTTTATAAAGAAACACCTACAAGAAACCAACTCGCGAAAACATGATGCTACGAATAAGGGATGCTTGCACCGCAATTACACCAGAGCTGCTTTTGAGATGTGTACAGGCATTTGAAGCACGAATCAACAACTGCATTGAAGTTCGAGGTCATCACTTCGAGCACTTAATTTAATTGAATGGTGAGAGCCGAAGGGGGCTCAACTAAAACAAGCACCCTGAAGGAACAGAAACGTATCACTTGATACGTTTTTTAAAAGTACTGAACAGGTATTTTATTATTTTTCAATCCAAACTATTTCTCGAGAATTACAAAAGATCTTTGTTGGCCTCGGACGGACGGATAAGAGAATTATCTAATCTTCTAATTGTAATACAGGGTGATTCAGTCAATTTCTGACCATTTCAGTACTATGATTTATTGACCCATTAATGTTTACAAACAGCATTTCAGTATATTTTAGGCAGTTCGGAGTTTTTATTCCCGTGGAAAAGCCTTGATGATATGCTCAATGTGGCCACCACGAACGTTTTGAACTGCTCGCAGCCGAATGGTGAAGTTGTTCATAACTCTATCCAGGATTTCTACATCCACAAGGGTGCAGCAGTCGACGATGCTTTGTCGCAGCTGGTCTAGGGTTCTTGGTGCTCTAGTGAACACACGGTCTTTAAGGAACCCCCAGAGATAAAAATCACATGGGTTTAGGTCAGGATTCGTAGGGGGCCAAAGAAAGCCACCCCCTGTTTGAAATGACACGATTTCCGAATTTCTGATTGAGAAAGTCTAGCACTTCATTAGTGGTGTGAGGCCTAGCCCCATCCTGTTGAAACCATTGATGTCGAAGCGGTATACGCCTCCTTCGCAGCTCGGGATGAAGAAGGTTTCCATCATGTTAAGGTAAGCCTGTTGGAAGAAAGCCTCAGACGTTACGGTGCCCTCAAAAAAGAACGGACCAATGATGCCTCTTTTGGAAATCGCGCACCAAGCCATAACATTTCGTGGATGAAGAGGTGACTTATGGATCTCATGAGGGTGCTGGGAACTCCAAAAACAAACGTTGTGTTTATTAACGTCACTTGACAGATGGAAGAAAGCCTCATCTGACACCCACAGGTTGTCCACAATGTCCTGATTGGCTTCCATTTCTGCTCCAAACTCCATCGCAAATTGTTGTCGCTTCTGTCTTCCAGTGTCTGTTAACTCCTGATAAACATGGATCTTATACGGGAACAGGTGGAAATCCTTTCGTCGTCGTATACGACAGCCCTTCTTCAATGGATAGGCGGCCAACAGATTTTTTGGTAGGGGAATCGACCAACCTTGTGCGAACATTTTCGACAACTTCGGCCGTTCGAACACGAGCTTTGCTCTCGCCTTTTTTCTTGCCTGTAACACATCCAGTGGCACGAATTTGCTTGACAAAATCCATGACTGCTTGCCTGCGTCTCGACACTTATACTCTTTCCGGAACTTTCTTTGCACGGTTCCAGGTGATTTTGTCTCGAAATACCATTCGACAACCTTGCATTTCTGCTCTGTTGATAAAGCGGGCGCCATTTTTCAACAATACGATTTTCATACAGCGCCGTTGCAACAATACAAACTCCAACTATTTAGAAATTCGATATGGCACTCATATTCTTCCAATTGTTTATCCCTAATGCACGTCATTCGAGTGAAATGGTCAGAAATTGACTGAATCACCCTGTACTATAGTTCTCTTATCCGTCTGTCCGTCCGTCCGAGACCAACAAAGAAAGTTACAACAATCCGTCCTAAGCCAGAGATTGTTGTGGTTTAAGACAATACTCAGTCATTGTTATTAATTAAATAAATAAACTGAAAAAATGTTTTATGCAGATAAACAGTATATTGTTGCAGAATATTAAGTTTGAAAACCATTGATGCTCCACTTTCATTTCTTTACCCTTCAACCTGTACGGTTCACACCAGTCATGTGACGGTAGAACTCTAGTATATTCCATAATATCTCTGTAGTAAAGATGTAAATAAAAATTGTTGCTCAGACAACAATGGTCCGGTGACTTTTCATTTCCGGCCTGCTTAAACGTGTAAAACCGTTTCCGTAACGCTTTTTAGTGTCGTTTTTTGTAGAATGATGTCCAGCCTTAAAAAAGACGTTAATATTAAAGACGTATTTTTTTATTTTTTGTATGATGTGTATTTTGATTTGTCAGGTTAAATGGGACTCCCTGTATACAGGATCTACGTAGAGGCATTTGTAGATGGGCGCTTCAATTACAAGGTCATTTATGCCCTGTACTCAAGATTTTTATCAGATAGTCTGGGTATACAGACAACGAATTCTTTACAAATTAAATCTTAGAAATTAAAACATTAGAATTGTCCTGCTTGGGTCTTCTCGCACGAACCTTCAGCATGCACTAGACCGGTGTGCAGTAGCCAAATGTGAAGAAGCTGGGATGAAGATCAGTGTGGCTAAAACCGAAGTTCTGGTTCTTTCAAGACAGCCTGCTCAGTGCGCTCTCCATGTTAGGGGAGCCTCATTGAGACAGGTGGAGAAGTTCAAGTATCTCGGGATTGCATTCACGAGTGATGGACGGCAGGAGAAAGAATTGGATGCTCGGATCGATGCAGCAAGCTGTGTCAGACGTGAACTGTGGCGATCCGTGGTAACGAAACGAGAGCTGGGTAACAAAGCCAAGCTCTCCGTCTTCAAATCTATCTTTGTCCCCATTCTCACCTATGGTCATGAGGCTTGGGTAATGACCGAAAGAGTGCGATCGCGGGTACAAGCGGCCGAAATGAGATTCCTGAGAGGTGTGGCAGGTGTTACCCTACTAGATAGAGTGTACAGCAGCACAATAAGGGAATCTTTAGGTGTTGAGCCGCTACTTCTCCGCATTGAGAGATCTCAGTTGCGCTGGTATGGCCACGTGATACGGACGCCAATGCAAACTAGTCTTCCTAGGCAGTTGTTATTTTCCAAGCCGGTGGGTAAGAGACCAAGGGGTCGGCCTAGAACCAGGTGGCTAGACTACATGGAGAATCTGGGTTCGAGTCGCTTGGATATTACCAGGGAGGACATGCGCCTGATGGCGGAAGATCGCGATCGCTGGAGATCCTCCATAGGGCTGCTGTCCCCGCGACCCTAACGGATAAGCGGGTTTGAAAAGTAAGTAAGTAAGTACACAATAAAATATCATAAAATTGTGTTGATGTTTGGGCTGATAATAAATCTGATTAAAATGCGACTTTGTTTAGATGAAAAATAATATAGTCAGATGGAATAGAACAGCAAAACAGATTTAAAAAGATAAGTTTTCTTTAGGTAATAAAAAGATGCTTCTTTTAAACGGATTGCTATCTTTTAACAAAGTGGAAATGGAACTGCAATATCCTAAAGTGCTTCTTATAGTGTTGATTTTGGAACACTCGGTTAGGGTATGCTTAATAGAGACTGTAAGTCTATACAAGAGAGTGCTCTTTTTGGAAAGGTATTTACACATACACAACTCCTCTTCACATGTATTGCAACAAGTATATTAATCAATTTTTATTCTTACTTCTAAGTCTGATTCCTAAATAATTTCTTTTTTCTTTTGCTTCTTCTCTTGCAGTTGGACAGCGAGCAAAACGGTTTGCTACGGAGGATTAAAAAAACGGCACTTTCATTACTAAAGGGACGAGATGGGACTACATTTCAGCGACTTTCTATTTTTTTTATTTGGACTGCAAATTCCATTAGAGAGAGAGAGAAAATGTGTGTGTGTGTGTGTGTGTGTGTGTGTGTGTGTGTGTGTGTGTGT
>JAHWFO010001077.1:396224-410166 GCA_023313115.1 Rhysida immarginata
TGTGTGTGTGTGTGTGTGTGTGTGTGTGTGTGTGTGTGTGTGTGTGTATGTGTGTATGTGTGTGTGTGTGTGTGTGTGTGTCTGTGTGTGTGGGTAATAGAAACGAATTAATGTTCAGAGAGCGAGAGATTAGAGTTTGATGAGGAAGAAGGAGACACTGCTGAGATTTTCGCTTTTGTAGGAATTTTGGGAGGAATTTTCATTTCCAACTCTTGATGTGACAGGGAACGAGGAAGCTGTCAAAATAAAACTAAGGGGGTTCCTTCAAACTCTTCCTTTATTTCCTCCTCCTCCCTACTCCTATCTACCTTTGGCATTATCTCTATTCCCTTTCCAGCACAGCAATTGAGAAGAGGATCAAGGGAAAAGACGAGACGGGGAGATAAAAAAAAGTCCACAAGACAAGAACTTGTAATATTTCATGCCCTTTCTCTAAATTACGGGGAGCTACTCAATTTAAGTCCGATTATTTGAATACACCGTGCAAACTATTAGCGACTCAATTTACGTGTTACGGGTTCCTCTTGCTGTATCTTCACATCAAGTTGTTGAAATGGCGGATGTTGAGGAGCAAGGTCTCTGCAGTAACCTTTATTTCAAACTCAATAAAGCAGCAACCTTCGCAATAGAAGAAGCCGGAAAAAAGCCCTGACCGAGTTGATGCTGACTATCCAGGAATTGTGCACAAGGAGTTTGTGGTAAGACTGTGTCAACGGAAAGCTTTTCTGCGAGATTTTGAGACAGGTGATTGATTGACTGGAATATTAGGGCACGTCAATTGCTTTGGTCATTTGCGCCCAACCACATGACTGATATAAGAAGCGCAAAAATGAATAAAGGGGTCAATGACTAGATGATTAATAAACTAAAATAAAATACATAAACAGGTAAAAACGAATATAAGCTAAAAAAAAAGATATATGACCAAATGAGTTTATGAGTTTAAAAAGACGTAGTTTCTTTAAAAATAAAAAAAAATCCTTTTAATAGGAGATGAGTCTTTCGATAAAAGTGTGGCAATAAGTTTTTCAAGAGCCAGATATGATCTCAAGGGTTGGGTGGTTAAAGTTTTAAGGCGCGTCAACTACAACGCCCGATTTGCGCCCAGAAAAATGCTTGTGGATAAAAAGATGTAGATGATATACAAGATAAAATGACAAAGATGGATAAAATAAAGTAACAATATACACTTACTCACCTGGCACACCTGCCTAATAACGTGTTGGGGCCCCTTTGGCTCGGATAACGGGGCGGCGACCCATCGTGGAACAAAGTCTACCAGTCCCCGGAACACATCCACAGGCACTGCAAGCCATGCCGCCTCCACTGCACTGCAGAACGATGTAGCATTTACCAGTTGTGTTCGTGACGACCCGACAGATCGTTCGATGACGTCCCACAAATTTTCAATGGGATTACAATCTGGGGAACGTGGAGGCCAAATCATTGTCGTCAAGTCGGTCGTATTTCCTCCAGCCACTGCCGTGTCACGAGGGCCGTGTGTGGAGGCGCATTATCTTGCTGGAAGATGCCGTTCCCCATGGGGTATAAACAGGGGTGCAGGATGTACCCAAGCAGATCGACGTAGGAAGTAGCACGCAGAGTGGATGTCAGATGCACCAATGGACCCATTGCATGCCACGAGAAAACACCCCAGACCTGTATGGAGCCTCCACCTCCCTGAGTGGTCCCCACCTGACAAGCGGGATTCATGACTTCGTGTGGACTGCGCCAGACACGGACACGACCATCGGCCCGATACAGCTGAAACCGTGACTCGTCGGATCAGGTAGCTCTTCGCCAGTCCTCAGCGGTCCAATGTCGATGTTGGTTGGCCCAGGCTAGGCATTGCCGACGATCTGCAGCTGTCAAGAATGGCACACGTCGTGGCCTACTGCTCCCAAAGCCTGCAGCTGCCAAGATTCGCCGATTGTCGTCACAGACACAGTTGTAGGATGTCCCTGGTTGTGATTGGGCCCGCTGTCGCCCTTCGGTCAGCAGTTGCAGGCCGGGTGACCCGACAAACACGTCTGGCATCAATGAGGCGTGGGCGGCCCGTCCACGGTCCGACATGGATTGTTTACCCCTCGTAGGGTGTACTCTCGATAGATCCTTGCAACGGTTGTGCGAGAAAATTGCAGGATGTTGGCTACATCTGATATGGAGGCACCCATCCGTCCAACACCAACAATCATCCCCCGTTCAAATGCGGATAACTCTCGGCGCTGTCATTTCTGCAGCTAGTTCTGCATTGTGTGATGCCAAGGAGTCCTGTGCACTTGCATTCCGAGAATGGAAGCAGCGGGATCTGTCTCATTACGGGCAGAGAACCTGATTGGTGGGGTGTGCCATGAATTTGGGGAGTGAGTGTAAATGGCGTACGTTTTAATTAAAATTATGTTATTTCAAAGATGAATTGACTAGATTAGTCTAAAAATTTTGATTTTTAAAAAAAAAATAAAAACCTACAGGTGAAAATGAGCCAAGAAACTGTGGACACAACTATCGACCAGCAAAAGTAACGAAACCACAAATCCGCAATACATAATTTTTAATGCCTCAGATGTACATATCGGGGTCTACGATCCCTTCATCAGTGGATTTGCGGTTTCGTTGCTTTTGCTGGTTTATAGGTAAAAACCTGTTTGATACAAAATGAACTGTCCCCTAGCAAGTTTTTCAATATACAGGATAACCCTAAAGAAGTTTTCAGTTTGTCATGGAGAGAGCAAGTGACTAGGATGTGCTCCGCAGCCGCATAACGGCGGTGGCTTTTTCGTAATAAATATTGATGGGTTACAAACAAGACATGACCAATTCGAAATCGCGATAACGGTACTTCCTCTCGCCGAGAACATTCTGTTAAAATATGTCTAATAATGAGGAGAGTACTGCATGGACTTGGAGGATGTGGATCATTTTAAAATTCTGACTGTGTTAGCCTGCTACGTCCTATGCGAAATCTTGCTAAGGTCACTTCTTCGCGTCGGATCTGGCTGAATGAGGAACTCCAAGGACTGGTTGTGGGGTTAATTTCCCGTAACTTGTTTGAGGAATGGAGAGACCATGACTGCATAAGACACCGTAATATCGTAGGATATACAGGACGATTCAGAAAGGTAGGTCAAGAATGAAATACCATGTACAGTTTGTAGCGGGGAACAATATTTTTCCTATAAACATGGGTCCGGAAATGCATCCTTACAGAGATAATGCAACTTGTACGAGGTAGGAATGGATGTGCGTTACCCGGACGGCAATGGTAGGGTCCATGTAAATTAGGATCTAAACATGTAAATTGTTCCTGGGGTTCTCTCCTTTAAAAGAGAGGAAACGAAACATGTAACTCCATTGTCGTGCAATGGAACGCTTGACTAATGCGGAGCTGGCGGACATGCATCTCGTCTACGGCGAAGCACAGGGTAATGCTACTGAAGCGGAAAGGATTTACCAACAGCGTTTTCCAGACCATGATCACCCACATCGCCGGGCGTTTCAAACACTAGACCAACGACTTCGAGACACTTTGAGGTTCAGGGTCGGCATTTTGAACACCTACTGTAATGTCATTCCTACCTCATTCCTCACATATGCTTCCAGGCTTACAAAAAATGTAATAGTTCTCTTTCATTACGATCGAACCATAATTAACATTACTGTAAATTCCTAAAGCTACTGTAGTATTTTGCACCAGGTTGACATTTACTTACCGTTCGATTAAATCTTGTTTCTACCCAGTCAACAATGCTCCACGCTACCTAAGTTCGTTTTTTAGTTCTTTTATAGTAAACGTTTCGAAATTCATCTTTCAAAAAGCTCATAAAAACGTAGGAAAAAAAATTAGTGTTTCAGATTTGTTGTGCTAGTCAAAGCATTTGCAGCATGGGTATAACAGAAAAATGGCGGCTGCTGATGTGAAATGACTAGCGCCACCATCAGCAAAAATTGGCGGGCCAGTGCCCCATTGGCAAAATTTGAGAATGTAAACTAGCTTGTCTGGCAACCCTGTCAACCAATTCGTTTTGCTGAATGCCCAGATATTCCTTCACTCTTTGAATAAGAGGGTTAAAAAATTAAATTGTAGGAGAACTCCTTGCGAGTCTGAGAAAACCAGAAAAATCAGAACCCGGGAAGAAAAAAGAAAATTCTAGTGTCTTCGCAATCGCCATGAACTCTGCTGTAAAGATAGAAAAATCGTCGAATAGAGGAAATGCATACTTTGGAACCATAAGGATCTTGTTAGGATGATGAGCTAAAAATTTCCGAAAACAAGTCTATACTTCTGTTGATAAAAGAGAAGTTTTTTTCCTGGGGCAAGTGATGAAGATTACTCTTGGAAGGGGAAGAGTACAGGGCGGACAGTCCCGAGTTCCACGCCTAAGCTTAGAAAGGAAGTTGATATTAAGCTTCTCCAATAGTGACTACAAGATCCTGATTATGGAACGGACTCTACGTCCACGATTGATAAAATTGAGACAACTGAGGGGAAATGTGAAGCGCAAACAGTCGGAAAGGGCGGCGTTTTGAGGAATTCGCCTGCACACACATCTGAAACAAATTAATACGACCACTATTCCCTTGAATGAAGCTCCGGTTGAAAGGGCGGCGTTTTGACTCCACTGAAGTCTTCAGAGTTCCAGATAAACACGCTACCAATAGCAGATTCAAAAAACTGCTTCCAAAAACGGAAAAAAATCGCTGGATACAAATCTAAGGTGACGCTGGAAATTCTCAGATATTTGGGTAGACCCTCGTATAAAACCTTAATATATGCTTTTTCTGATATCTGTTTTCTCCAATAACAAGTTAATTTCACTAAAAGAACCAAACATTCGGTGCATTGTAGACGTTTAAAATGAGAACCCGAAGCCTCGGTCTCGTGTCCCTGAAAATTGTCGCTTAGAAACTAGCGCAACACGCTAAAAACACGCACATAAAAAGACAACCCCATACATTCACGTGCTCTCCAAGGACTGCTGGCAGTTTAAGGCTTAGTTGGCAGTTTTTAAAAGCAAGTGGCCCCTTTCGTGGTATTGATTGCGAATATTTTTATTCTCTTCCAGTGAATTATTCGCAGACGCCACGAAGAGTACAAATCAATGAGAGTTCATCAGGGCCATCATTCATCATTTATTGCTTTCAATTAATTAAATGTCGATTGCTACTGATGTCGCTTAATGATATTTCGACAGTTTCACGTTTTCCAAAAGAGAGAAAGAGGGGAAAAAAAAGAAAAGAAAAACGTGAATATTTGCAAGCTCTTATTTTTTTTTCTTTTTAATTCATTGAGTTTCATTAATTCGCCAATTCATTAGCGCTCCTTGTCCTCAACGAACCTACATAGACATCATGAACGTTCTGCCAATAAACATTTTTCTACTCTACATATACGATAACTGTTCATTCAATAGTAACACGTTTAGAGGATGGGAAGCAATTTTTTATTCAAAGAAATCCCCATGAACATTAAGGCATGAGTCTCATTGGTGCATTAATTCCCATCTAGTAGAATTCCTGCGGCTGTTGGAGGAAACACTGCCTAACAGCGTCAGCGTCGGAACTGAACCGCCGCCCTTTAACTCATTGTTTTAGAGGCCAAAGATATTCTGATGTTCTGAGAATTCCTGCGGCTGGATGTTCTGAGAATTCCCAATGTAGGCGAGCAAGCAGATCTTTCGGGCTATATGAGGGCGACCATTATTTTGCAGAAATATAACACCGTTTGTAAGTTTATTCTTGATGCTGGCACGTAAACGTTATAAAGTTTATGCGGCCAAAAATTGAATAAGAGCATACAGATTATAATTCGATAGATTATCTTCCAACTCTTAAAAAAAAACAAGCAAACAGCCAATACACTGGCTGACAAAAAAAAGTGAAGCAGCCAGAAAGAGTGGTCCAATATTATCCTATTTCGCTACACATGCATACCATTGATGTGTGAGTAAACGATTAGATTCACAAGGATCTTTAATGTCTAGAACGCTCACCAGAGAGCATTCGTCATGTCACCGCCATGTTATTGATGAGCTTTTACCAGTCAACTGTTGTGAGTCCGACAGTTACGCAAGACGTTCAGAGAGGATTACTGTACTGTACAAAGTACCCGCGACATCCTATCCACCAAATGATAGCATTTGACAGGGGCCGCATTGTGGGACCGCACGAGGCTGGTTGGTCGTATCGTGCAATTGCCAGGCATGTGGGCCATTAAGATGTCGCAGCGGCTCGATGTTGGAATCAATGGGTACATGAGGGCACCCACGCACGTCGTGCACGTTCGGGTCGACCAACAAACACCACCCTAAGGGAGGACCGTCGTATGGTGCTCCAAGGATTAAGGAATCCCACGGCATCGGCACCCGCCATTCGCGAATATCTACTAGAGTTATCGCACAGTGTCTCGACGACTGGCATTCGCCGGATTGGGGTCCTACCGCCCCATGCGTCAGTTGCCATTAACACCACAACACGAACGCCTGAGTTTAGAGTGGTGCCTTGCCCGGGATGCATGGACAGAGCACGAATGGCGTCGCATCGTATTTAGTGATGACTCTAGGTTCTCCATGACCTCCGATGACCATCGTGTTCGCGTTTGGCGGCGTCGAGGGCAGAGGGCACAATCTTCCCATATTGTGGAGAGACACACAGGCGTAACCCCTGGCATCGCTGTGTGGGGGAGCCATCGTATATGCGTTCAAGTCATCTCTAATAGTGCTTTGACAGACTTTGACGGCACAGCGATAAGTCACAGACATTCTGCGTTCGCACCTTCTGGCACAGCACCCTGGGACATTGTACCGACAAGATAACGCACGCCCACACACGCATTACGTGTCTCTATAGACTGCCTACAGCATGTTAAGGTCCTCCCGTGGCCAGCAAGATCTCCGGACCTCATCATTTAACATGTGTGGGATGACATTGGTAGGAGACTCCGTCCCAGTGGCAACCTGCGGGATCTGGAGGGACAGCTGCAACAACTGTGGACTGATTTGCCTCAGGAGAGGATCCAAAGGCTGTTTGACACCATTCCGAATCGCATAAGGGCATGCATTGGGGCCAGAAGGGGTGCCACACTCTACTGATCTGGCGCCAACATTCCACCTTCATCCCATATTGTAATCAGTACAATAAAGTCACATGTTCTTTCATCATATGTCATTCCATTCACTTTCAATCACTCCTTCTGGGTGTTTCACTCTTTTTTTTTATCAGTTATGTGTGACAGACGCCTCACTGGTACTTAAACAATGCTTAGAAACAACTGCATTCCATTGTATCGCGAGACCTTCGCGGCTGCGCAATCCAAACGTGTTTCTATTGAACAATCCTCATTGTAGAATCAAAATCTTGTAAGTTTTTGGGGCCTATCTGTTAAGCTAATCAACATAGGTAGGGTGAGCGAAAGCTTCTAACGCCTGAAACCCTAAAAACTGTATGATCTTCCTTGACAAAGAGACCGATTGTGCAACGTCTATTAAATTGTCCACATATTTAATAAAATGGACTAAGGAGAATCAAAGCGTCTCGAGCGACTTTCGGCTCTTATTTCATTTCCAATTTCTTTTCATAAAATCGAAGCCGAGCGAGAAGGAGCGACTTCCTATTGTAGAATCTCTCTCATTCCATCTGTAGGAAACGAAGATTGTCACGTGGGATCGGACCGTGGGGAAGAGCCTATTAGAATCACGTGGTACTAAGCTGGCCAACGGACTTGCCATCTCTCCTCCTTTCCTCGCCAAGTCACTAATGAATGGCAGGGGATTAAGAAACCGTCCAAGTGATCAAATTTAATTTGGTGAATTTAGGATTCTCACCGCCTCATTGCTCATGTGCGATTTTTCTCTTTCTCCCGCAGCGACTCAAAGATTTTCATCCGAGCCACTTCAAAAAAAAAGTATAAAAAAAAGAGAGAGATGAAAGGAGATGGATAAGATGGCGACAAAGGAAGAAAGGAAAAGGTAACGCGAGCAATCTAAGGCTTGCTCGAATATAAGGTTTCAGGTCATGACTCACCTGCGAGAAAAAAAAAGTGAAAAGTGGTGAAGGTTTTTACCGGTTTTTCACCACATTTCGTGACCACAGGCAACATGTTGAAGAGAGTAGAATAATAATAATAATACTGATAATAGGAATAAAAAGAAAAAAACTTCAGGGCCGCGTGCCACACATTTTATGATGAATATTCTTTTAAATTTATTTCAAAAGAAGCCGTACACAACATTCGCTCTAAATAAAAAAAATCCATTCCAGAATCCAGCAAAGTGGTGGAAAAAACGCAATCGCTTCAACGCTTCCTTAATCATTGTCGCCTACAGAATCGTTTTGCAAGCGATTTCCCTAGATTTGTAATCAAGACACAAATGCACGGAAAGAACTCCCCAGAGGCATTAAACAAATTTGGAAAATTCTCCCCCCCCCCCTTCCACCGATAAAATCGTTTTCCGTTAAACCCAGTCCGTTTTAAAAGAGATTTTGCAAAGCGGAGCGTAAAACATCTGTCAAACGTTCGAGCGTCCACATCAAAAGAATCGAATAATCAAAGAAAAACAGAAGAAAACAAAATAAACGGGACAGGCAGCTAAATCAACAACAACATCATCTACTGAAAAACAAACAAGGAGGATATTGAAGAGAGCGGACTCCCGAGACCGAGGCAGCCATAACAACGTTATCGGGGTTTGTTTTCTTATTAGACGAGCTTATTGCACATAATTCCTCCTCCTATTCCTGAGCCCACAGTCCTGTAGAATTAAATGAACAAATACGAGGGGATATCAGAAAGTAACGTCATTTATTTTTTAACGGAGGAAATGTACTCACATGCCAAAAGTGATGGGATAGCACCTAAGAACGTGTGGGACCTCCTCTAATCCGCTGAAGTGGCACAGTGCGACGTGCCATTGATTCCACAAGTCGGTCGAAGACATCTGAAGATATTGCCAACCATTCCGAGTGGAGAGCTTCCCACATTTCCGTAGTTGTTTGGGGTGCAGCAGCCCGTGAACGAATGACCCTCTCGAGCACATCCAAAATGTGCTCAATTGGATTCACACCTGGTGATCGGGGTGGCCATATGCGCTGGAATTGCCCCGAATGCTCCTCAAACCAATCGCGAACAATCATGGTGCATTTTCATCCTGGAAAATCCCATCGTTGTCAGGGTATGTTAAGTCCATGAAGATCTGCAGACCAGGTCACACGCTGCAGAACAGTTTACCTTAACCAAAGTACACAAGCCATGCAACGAAAAAACATCCCACGCCATTACAGAGCCACCACCGGCTTACACAGTGCCAGTTTGAAAACTTGAGTCCATGGTCTTCATGGGGTCTGCGTCACACTCGAGTCCTACCATCAGCTGGAATCGAGACTCATCAGACCAGGTCACACGTTACCAGTTGTCAAGTGTCCAGTCGATGTGTTCATGGGCCCAGGAGAGACGTTGCTGACGATGTCTTGCTGTTAGCAAGGGCACCCTCGTGAGTCTTCTGCTTCCATATCCTATGGACATCAGATTTCGTTGCACAGTTCGCATCGATACAGCTCTAGTATCACTTCCCTGGTTAAAATCTGATGTCATCTGGCGTAGTGTCAGTTGCCTGTTAGTGGTGACCATCATACTCAGACGCCGTTGGTCCCGTTCATTGAGAGCATGGTGGGAGGTAATGGCGTCAAGTTGGTCTCTCTGTAGACTATTGAACTGTGGACCGTGGGATGTTGAACTCTTGAGCCACCTCCGATATTGAATGACCCATACGTTCTGCTCCACATTTCAGGCCACGTTCGAACTCTGATAGCTCTCGTCGTGTAGCCATCGTCACACGGAACACCTCACCCCTTACTCATGACAGTGTAACTAAACCTACTGATACCATCGAAAAATGGAAGGAAAAATTATTACATCATGTTTGGAGTTCATCTCCAGTTTATATTTAATTATTTATCTGCGAATTCATCAAACTTTCTGATGGTTGGATAGGAGAAATTCTCGATCTGTGAGCCAGGTGCCCGCCTCCCATTGGGCTTTCAAACTTGACAACTTGGTTGTCTTTAAGACACCTTGTGGCAGCATGGCTGTCCGGGTATCTGCGATAGCCCAACTGGTAGAGGCGTCGACCATGACAGTCGTGGTTTCTGGTTCGAATCCAGGTCGCAGAATTTTTTCTTCCATTTTTCGATAGAAAAATTATTACTGCTGACACTGATTTGCATATTTATACTGTTTGTACATGATGCTACTGCCACTTGAAATTTAGTCCACTGCTATCCCATGACTTTTGGCATGTGAGTGTATAGTCGTTGTGTAAAAGTTAACAGTCAAAGAGAAGGCCGAGTACATGCACAGACATTGATAACAAGAACTATTTCTGCTCATGCGCACTAAAGTGGAAGAACAGCGAGCTATTATAAGGTTTCTTTACGCAAAAGGTAAGACATCCGCTGGAAATGGTAGAAATTTACGATGCAACCTGTCTGGACTATTCCTGTGTGTGCATCGGGAAGGAAGAGTTAGCCTTGACGATAAACAGTGTTCTGGGCGGCCTGGTCAGCAGCAACACCAGCCATTATAGCGGACATTAACAACTCAATCTGAAAAACCGTCGCGTTTCCTTTAAAGAAACGTTTCACATATCCTATGGATGTTACGGGATATAGTGCATGAGAAGCTTGAATACTGCAAAGTCTATTCGGGTAGGATTCCAAAAAGTCTGACACCAGGACAGACCGTCAACAGAATGGCGTACAGTCTGCAACATCTGCAGCGGTACAACCAGGAAGGAAAATGCGTTTCTCAATGGCTTTGTCACAAGAGACGAGTCCTGGGTCTTACACTTCACGCCTAAGCCTAAAACTGCAAGCATGGTGTGGAAACATCCACATTTTCCGGTTCGCAAAAAATTTTAAGTTTCTCCTTCAGCTCGGAGGAAAATGCTTACAGTTTTTTGGGATATGCAAGGCATCCTACTCGCAGAGTTCCTGCCTCCTCGTGGAACGTTAACTTAACTGCTGCGTGCTATTCGGGATAAACGACCAGAAAGAGAAAACTATGTTCGACTTCTTCATGACAACGCACTCCCGCATATGGCCACGTCATCACAGGAAAACTGATCCGTTTCGTTGCGAGGTTCTGGATCACCCAGCCTACAGTCGGATTTAGCGCCCTCGGACTACCGAGGTTTGATCTCATTTCTAGGTTGTAGAGGCTTGAGACTAGCAAGGAACTCAAATTTGCCATGCGCTAGTCTAGACCTCATATCGGTGCGTGCATCTTGGGAGGCAAAACACCGTCCCGCGCATAGGCCACTATAGGCTACGCTCGTTCACTGGCTTCTAATAAAGCATGGCTAACTTCAGTTGTTGCCGGACGAAGAAAAGCTTATATTCATAAACTTACTCTAAGTAAAGGAGACAGATTTCTTGATCCGTATAATTGCGGAAATTTTCTGGTAGAACAATCCTGCGTTTTGGCCGGAGGTGGTATGGCTCGATGTCTACAGCTGTCTCATCGAAACGCCAAGTATGTTTTCGCACGAAAATTTGAAAGCATTCATAACGATCAATGCACTGCTGATCTGAGCACAGTTTTTATTTCGGTATCATCGGCTTCGGTGGCTCAGTGGTTGCGTGATCACCTCTGATGCCCGAGGACGCGGGTTCGATCCCGGCCGAGGACGAGAAGCATTTTTTTCAGGGAGAAAATCCGGAGATCACCCACTTCCTTCCTTCGGAAGGGAAGTAAAGCCGTTGGTCCCGTGTAGTCGTTTGCCGACTGCACGTTAAAGACCCTTGCGAGGCAAAATTTGCGGCCCCTATAAACGCCATCCTGATATGACCGTAGTAGTTGAAACGATAATGCCAACCAAACTGAACCAATATTGATGGTAAAAAAAGCGGGATGATCTGGCTGTTTTGATCTCCGGCCTCAATTATAAAATTTAACTTGTTATAAGTATTTTCAATCATTTGTGGGGTTCAATCCTTCTTATCGATAGCTTGCAGTCATAATATTCTTCGATTCTTTTCAAATGAGTGGCCTTTGAGAATGTAAAAAGCCACTACAATGTATAATTTTTTTTCAGTTGCACATCCAACTGCACAGCAGCTTGAAAGAATTATAAATAAATTATAACAAAAAAAAATTTACACAAAAGTTCACATTGTTTTTGTCGAGCCAGCCAAAACGACATAAAAACAGCAATCGCGACGGTCCTTTTACCTATCAAGGTGCGCGCGCACGCAGAAATTATGACATCATGTTAACGTTTGTGTGTAAACATTGGGAGAGGTCTATAAGCGAGGTATTCTGAAGCTGGTGCAGCGTTGGGATAAATGGCTAAATCGTCAAGGTGCCTATATGAAAAAATAGATAAACACGTGTTGTTTCAGCTGCACTTAGTTGTTATCTGTATGGTTTATAATTTTTTTTGAAAAAATAAATGGGGTTATTTCTGATATCTCTTCGTAATACGGCTATCAATAAAATCCATCAAGAAAACGAAAACGTATCATCTTATTTCTTCTCTATGGCACCATCCGACGAGATAAAGCTACTCGTGATCGCTACTCGGCAATACTCCAGTGCCATGTTGAAAAGCCCACCCTACGACCATTAAAGAACGATCAAACCAACGCTTTTCCTTCACCTGAAGATCAATGAAAGCACGAATTAACGACGCCAATTAAACATCCAGTTCATTCATAATAAATACGATGAATTTAGGAAGGCAAATACCTCTTGTCCACAAACGCTAATTTTCTATATTAGCTGGATGCTTATTCCGATTGATTGGTTGGTTGGTTGGTTGGTTGGGATTTTAGGGCATTTTGCGCTCAATTCTGACCTATAACGACACTCATGACGAGATGTTAGACAAAATAAATGACAGATAATTGAAAGGCAATTCCGAGAATTACAACAAATAATGAGGCTCTAACAGCAAGATAAAAATCTCAGAGAGCCAAAAGCATTATTTAACTAGAAAACTGTTAACTTTTGGATAGTAGGTTATAGGGTCAAATCTATCGGCAACAACCTAAATAATAACGTCCTTATATCTAGGTCGACTTTCCCTGTAACCTTGTATATAATAAATAATAATAATTATTAACTGGAGATGCGTCTCCAAGCATAGGTAATGATTTTTCAATTGAAAAATGGAAGGAAAAATTCTGCGACCCGGATTCGAACCAGGAACCTCGACTATCATGGCCGATGCCTCTACCAAGAAATTCTCGATCTGCGGGCCAGGTTCACGTCTCCCATTGGGCTTTCAACCGTGACAACTTGGTTGTCTTTAAGACACCTTGAGACAGCTTGGCTGTCCGTGGTGTCTGCGATAGCCCAATTGGTAGAGGCATAGCCCAATAGGTCTAACATTAGTCATTTTTAACTATAGGCCTAACATTAATTAGCCATTTTTAACAATAGGCCTAACAGCACTGAATTTTAAAACTAAATGAGCATGTGCATTGACAAAACTTCATAGCGGGCACGTGCTCCAAGCTGACATCAACAATGCTTAAATGTTAAACAAAAAGTAACACTGTATTCACTTATGACTCATCAGTACAAATCGATTGATATATTACATGCCCTACGTTCATATTGTTAACATTAGTGCACGCGCTTGAAGGGGTCCAGGAAAGCGCATCAAAAGTTGACATATCGCAGTTAATTTCATCCATTTTCACGTTATCGTGCAAGCGACGGCCAGCCGGACACAAAGGTACCGATTAAGCTTGCATTCTTACATATAGCTTCAGCTAAAGCTCGTAATAAGGGGTTATTGAAGTACTTTTTGGGGATCATTTTCTCAGATGTAGCATTTCGAAAATCAAAAAGAATGTCATATTCGTCTTGTGCTCGTCATTCCCGTTCGAATGACATATTACATGCCTTATATTGCCAATAAAAAAATTTAATGGGGGGGGGGGG
>JAHWFO010001077.1:410266-465435 GCA_023313115.1 Rhysida immarginata
TGGGTCTCAATAGTCACGTGACGGTTAGACCGATTTCAATGACAAACTAATCAGGTGAGCTCAGGAAGGGTCTCTATCGAAGAGCGAAAGCTGAATTTGAAAAAGTTAAAGCATTCAGACGGACAGATACACAAACAGAGCGAAACCAATATATGCTTTTCAGCATATAATAAAGTGCGTAGAGTTCTCATACTCTAAGATGAAATGGAAGAATTCACTTTATCGCGCTCAATAGGTAGGGAATTTTTTTTTTAAATGCTCTAATTTTCTTAAATCCTAGCACTTCAACAATTGGATTGCTGTAACCAGCAGTTGTGAGCAGGCTTGAATGAAAAAAGCAGCTCACAGATCGCCCATGAGGGTATAAAATATACAACCTCTATGACGTCCCTACCTATTGAGCGCGATAAATTGAACTTTCATTTCACCTTTTAGTGTGAGAACTCTAACATGAATTTTGTATGCGCAACTGAAGACACACTCACTACAAGTAACAAACCTTAAATTTTAATACGAATCTGCTCACAACTACTAAAACAAATACTACGACTTAAGCCTCTTAACTTATTGCTACTAAATTGATACGATTATAATTACAGGAGCTGCTCCATTTATTCATTCGCAGACAAATGCCAAAATTTTTATTTCAGCTCTCGGAGTGAACGTAGTTCATATCATGAGTCTTGGTCCAGTTTTAATGGCCTAGTAACTGTATTGATATCCATTAATCAAGCCTAGGAATGCTAAACAAGCATAATTCAAACTAATGTCTATAAACATAGGCCTAGTCAAAAGGATGCTTAAACTATCGGGCTTTCCGTTTTAAAGCAGTTAAAATTAACTACACAATAAATTTGAGGGCTAATATCTACTGCGTGAACTCACTACACTAAAATTTACAAGACGTTAAAGCCGCCATAAGCTGACTTCAGTGGCATGGCGAACTGCCATGATAAATTATTTACAGTCAAATATAAATGCTCCTTACTTGTGTTAAAGCTGCTTAGACGAAAGGACACCCCAAGAGAACTCGCTGATACGTATTCCAACGCTGAACCATCTTTCCTTATCATCGAACCAACACAGTCTTGTATGAAGGCCCGTAAGCTCAGTGGAAAGTTACCATTACGAACTACGCATAGGAGATTATTGTCGTCTTCCGGGCACTGCGTTTCATCCTTTGCGACTCTTAAAAACAGTCCATTCGTTGTATAAACTTGTACACCTCACAGGTTGTTTGCGTTTGATTATGATTATTGGCGTGTCTCGGCGAGCACTGTGCCGATAACCTCTTTGTAACGAAGTCGTCTTCGTCACATTCCGGTTCGCTTTCACAAACGTACAATCGTTGTCGAAAGTTCTGTCCCAGTACAAAGTGGTGCCGTTTTTCAGAATGAACGTTTTCAGGCGCCACCACCACAAATAGATTAAACCATTATTTTTGCAGGGGTTATAAGCACTTACGTTAATACTTTTATTATTAACATTTTTATTATATGTTTATTATTTAATAAACATAAAAGATTAGAACTTTCATGCCAATTTTTTTACGAAATGCATCGCTTCATCTATTCCAAAAGCGTTGTCACTTAGGTAAATGATATTCGGCTTCCTTACAATACGTTAAACCACGTGAGATTAATCGTTTCAGAAGGAAAGAAGTTGAGTTCGAATCACATTGGACGATGTCATTTATTGTTTCTTAGCAACAGGGATAGGGAGGCATAATGAGTGACGGCAGACTGTTTTAATTGAAATCTGATTTTGAGCCTTTATTAGGAAAGTTTTTCCTTATTATTAATATATCAATGTTTATTATATTAGCACAAATGCAGTATAATAAGGTGAAAACTAAACGAGGAAGTAAGCGATAAGTTGGCAAAGCACGCTCAACAATAAAATAGCGGATACACGAATTAAATCATTAGATAATTTTTCATAAAATAATCAGTAGTAGAAAATTAACTTTAACTTGACTGCAGAGTTAACAAAATAATAATAATAATAATAATAATAATAATAATAATAATAATAATATATAATGTATAAATGTATTAAGGTATTTCACGAGAATAGCTACCAATCTTTCGAAATAAAATACTTTCTGGGTTTATGCTTAAAAAAATAACGTATCGGCAAACAAAATTATATTCTCATCCATGACGCGAAAGAATAATATACAGAGTGATTCTGAAAAAGTGTGTATAATTGTAGGCAATGAGAGACGTGACCAGAATGAATATTTTCTTTTAATCCAATGTGGGTCCGAATTTGAACGCTAACTGAGATATGAACAGAAATAAAAATGCCGCCACCAAGATCAACAAGTTAATAACTCAGGTTCTGCAACGCCTAGAATAATGAATTTTGGAGGAATAATAGGAGACACAAAACTCTGTATACCGTTAAAGTTTGATCGAATTCCAACGAATAGATTCCGAGTTACCCACTCAATATCGTAACACGTGCTGGTTAGTACTCGCATGATGAAAACAAAAGTTCATATAAACATGGTTCGGATAACGCAGTTTAAAAGTGAAGTTTCGGTAGCTGGTTTTGTACTCTGTGGATGGCAGGTGATATGCGGAGAAGCTACAACAAATGTTCAAAATGACGACCGTGGCATTGAGGCGACGAAACATCGACTGGCGTACTCGTTCCAGGGTCCCTGGGCTGTCTCTTACGGCGCTGAAAGCATTGTCAATACGGTTCCAAAGCTCATAAACCGTCTGGACAGTTGTGGCATACATCTGCTCTTTCATGTTTAGGTACACCTGAAGTTATTAGCAGGCGTACTTGCTAAAACCAATAAATGGGACTTTATTTCAAGAATTTGTTGAAGCTTCTCCGTATGTCATCTGCCATCCACAGAGCAGAAAAACCAGCTGCAGAAACTTCAAACCCATCGTTATTAGGAGCTTTAGAAAAAAGCTACTTATAAGAATACAGGGCGTTTCATAATTGGTGTCCCGTCTTTAGGTGCAAATAACGACTCAAGGGGAACAGATTGGGGGAAAATGAATATTGATTATTTGGTTTTAATGTCCCCTAATTCAGGATAAAAACATCTCGCGTCCCTGGGGGTGAAGGGGTAAATTTTGAAAATTTTAATTTTGTAGGGGTAGGGGTTAGACCCCCATGTGTTATTTAGAAAGTTGTAGAGCATCATGTAAAATGTGCGTTTAGCAAAAAACCCGGTGAAAAAATCTTATCCCCTGCCCTTTATCGAGTGGGTTGAAAGGCATGGCTAGCAAATGTAGACAAAAACAGAAAAACTCATTAAAAAACTTTCACTGTTTCAGAGTTTTGGCTTCACATCCCTGTCCTATAACAATCGATTTGTCAAGAATGAATATAGTGTTACTTACTGTTCATCTTTAAGGCATTATTGACATCGGCACGCGTACGTGAGGAGAGAAGCTTGAAATTCGGAATGTAGCTAATTATAGACACGTCCACCTTCACTATTTAGTTTGCTTTTGATCGGTGCACTGGGGTTCGGAATTACGGGGATGGAATTCACGAGCTTTTTTAAATTTTTTACACACCACCATCAAAAAAATCAATTTTTAGATTTAAAAACTTGGGGGGAGGTAAAAAGTGCAGATAAAGAGATAAAAATAGATGACCGCAGGATCTGCTACTTGCTTTACCCTACTCAGGGGGGGGGGGGGGATTTCTTGTTAATAAATGCATAAATGTATTTCTGCTTCATTGCAAAAGCTCTTCCTTGGAATGTTTACAAGGTTTTATTTTATATTAAGATCTTTGGTAATACGAAGCGGGAAGATTCGTTTGAAGGAATCCCCGCTCTTCAATGCTATTTCGATAAATCTTGGATTCTTACAGCTATATTTACGCTTCCCTTGATTATTGTTTACATTTGCTAGGTTTGTATTACACAGTCCAGTCACATTAAAGTGACCACCTGTCACTTGCCAAAATAACCACCTTTCGCGGCGCGGACAGCTGCGAGACGGCCAGGAAGAGAGCGAATAAGGTTCTGGAAGGTATTGACAGGGATGTGAGGCCATACCGATTCCAGTTCTGTAGCGAACTGCCGTAGGTTGCGCGGTGGACGATCCATGGCGTTCCACAGATACTCTATGGGGTTAAATCCGGGGAGTTTGGGGGCCAGGGGAGTACCGTAAACGCATCCTCGTGCTCTTCGAACCACGCACGGACACTGCCCGCTGTATGGCACGTCGCATTGTCCTGCTGGAAGAAACCATCGTGCTGAGGAAACACAATCTGCATGTAGGGGTGGACATGGTCCGAAAGGACAGATGCGTACTTCCATTGATCCGTAGTGCCGTCCACAATGATGAGTGCATCCAGGGAATGTCACTAAAACATTCCCCAGACGATAACGCTGCCTCCTTCGGCCTGGACCCTTGCGGTACGTGTTGCAGGGTGTTTGTTTTTGACGCTGAACGCCGTACACGCCATCGCCCATCTGTCCGATGGGACATAAACCGTGATTCGCCACTCTGTTGCTGTCCAGTTTCGATACTGGCGTGCAAATGTCAGTCTTTGTCGCCGGTGAACAGCCGTCTGCTGCAGAGTACCGTACGCAGCAATGTGCGCTGAACTGCCGTCGAGGATACACGTTTGGTAGCCCCCTTGTTCATCTGGGAGGTCAGTTGGTCCACGGTTGCAACTCTGTTGGCTTGCACGCTTCGCCGTAGCCGTCGTTCACCTCTGTCATGTATGGCCTGTGGTGCCCCACACTTAGCACGTCGCTGATTTTGGGTATTGCCATTTAGCCATGCACGGTACGCTTTCACCACGTCGGCACGCGAACAGTTCACAAAACTAGCCGTTTCGGAAATACTGCCGCCCTTGACTCGGAAGCCGATGATCATGCCCTTTTGGAGGTCGGATAAATCGCTACGTTTCGCCACGACTCCAACAATTGCAATGTTTTCTGCTTCCCTATATTCCCTATTGGTTTCTTGTGTTTCATTAGTTGTATAAATTAAATTTCAGCCACCTCGCTCCCCACGCATCACCGAGCCCAACAAGGGGCTTATTTCGACCACATGAACAATAGCTGCCAGGTGGTCGAAATGTGTGTCCAGAAAATAAATATTTGTGGTCAAGAAGTATTCAAGAATATCCACAATGTTTTATTGTTAAGTGCAATGGGATCAACTTATTTTCTGAAATACTCAAACAATTATGTGCTTAACAAGGAAGCTTCTCTTTAAAAGCTCTTCGTCATTAAGAGTTTCCGTCTTTAACGGGAGGCCCAATCCTTCCACTCGTGTGTAATGCTTCTCTCGACTTTCCCCGCTGGCATGACAAACAAAAAAATACTGGAAAAAAAATAAAAGGTAGGGATTTAAAAAGAAAAGCGAGTGAGGTGTGTTTAAATAAAATAAAACGAAATATGTCTACTTGAAAACTCAGCCGCTGTAGGTGTATTTCCTATTCGCGCACTTAATCTACGCGAAACGCCTATGGACTTTCTTAGAGATATGAAGAGAAATAAAAGAGTAAGGGAGAGAATAAGGGAACCTCTTCCATTTTTCACACTGTCACGGGATTTATTAGTCGGCTAGACTTACCCTCTCCTCTCTCTCGCTGTCTATCTCTCGGTGTGTTGGTTTGATATTTCGGATCTTAAAAAAAAGTAAGTGGAAAAGAGAGAGCAAATGGATGGTAGAGATTCTACAGATAAGAAGAAGGAGGAGGAGGAGGAAGGATGTGTTATGTCCTTTTAGTCTGTCTGAAACAGAAGACAGCAACACTGACGGGTGGGAGAGGGAGGCCTGGGAGAGTTATCTTCGATATGGGAAAAAGCAAGGAAGCTAAGGAGAGAAAGGGCGGTTAACCAAATGGAACTGAAGAGAGCGAGGAGGCAATGAAGTTGAAGATTCCTGCCTCCGCCTCCTCCTCCTCGCAACCTTAAACCTACGCGGGGGAACAGACCATCCACTTCAAAATGATTTATTTTTCATAATTTCTCATCTTTTGTTTCAGTCTATCGCATCCTTTTTCGCTTCATTATTAATCCGCGCCTTTCCGTTAGAGTCAACGCACAACACGCGTCAAAAAAAAAAAACCTTTTCTGGCATCTTCCTCACCACCCCCGCCTTTATCGTTATTATTAATAACACCGAGCTATTTTCCCTTTTACGATACAAAGTCCGTAAAGATGGAAAGGCAGTAAATTGATTTTTAAAATTCATGTCAGCCGACATTTTCGAGGGTGGCTCGTGCTCACCACTTCCTTAAACATTTCAACATAGAGCGTTTGCGTTTGAAATGAATTTCCTTAAACTCTTTCTTCTTCAATCTATTACATAAATGCCATCTGATAGGCTTGAATAATAGCTCGAGCAAAAGGATTTATTCGTGATGACATTCTCAAGGTGATCCAAAATTTATTCGCCTTTAAACGGTTTCGATAAATCTGAAAAACGGAAGGAAAAATTCCGCCACCTAGACTTGAACCAGGGGCCACGAGATATCCAGCTCGTCGACTCTATCAATAGACTTCCGATAATAAGGTGTGTTTCAAATTTTTACGCACATTCTCATAAAACAAAAGTGATATAGTTTAGTTACCAAATAATGAAATAAATTGCAACTATATAAAACATTTTTATGTGGAAATGATAACGAATTACTCTTTTGTTTTCAAAATTAAGGAAATGAGTGTTTCAGATTTATACGGACAGGTCCATTTTTTCAAGAAAAACTGAGTGTGAATGTCACCAAACATACTTGAAATTATTTCTACATACTCCACACGCTATTTCATCCTATAGGGAGAAATATCAAAACATAAACATTGAATATCCGCCATCTTTTGAGGGCATCGAGACCCATGGCTGCCATGCTCTAAACTTATCCCATTGTTATACAATACATCCAAACACGCAACAACTCGTTACCATCGTTATACAATAACAAGTCGGGCAAAAACGGCGCACTTCGATGAGTAGCAGTATAGGATTGCCTTCTTCTTGCCCTCAAAAAATGGCAGCTGTAAAATCCTAATGTTTTCTTTCTTTAGTTCATGTCCGGTTTTCAATATGTGGTCAGCAAAAGCTGACTTCTCAGGTCTGCAGTTCTTAACATAGTCGAAATGCTCCTTAGTTCTTGTTTCAATCTTTCTACGGGTCTGTCCAATATATTTTTTTGTCACAGGTCCCGCATTGGATTTCGTAAATTCCTGATCGTTCAGTTCTCATTATAGGGTCTTTTGTACTTCCTAGGAGCTTCTTGAGTGTGTGATCACTTTTATATGCAACTTGTAAGTTGTACTTATTGCATATCCTCTCCATGCCTCTGGTCAGGTTTTTATTGTAGGGTAGACAAAAAAAATTTTCATCTTTCTTCTTATTCGGGTCATTGAGGGTCGTATAGAGTGCCAGCCTCCTCTTGAAATTATGCTTCTTAATGAGCTTGTCAACCAATTCCATACTGAAACCATTGAATGCAAGTATCCACAGACAACACGGGTCAGTAAATTATATTTTCTGTATATAATATTTGTTATTACTGTTGCTGATTTTCGTTCGAAAATCGAAAATATCTAGTACGCTCTGGATCCCGAAATTTTGCAAAAACTTATTCTAACGATGCAATCGCGGGTGTACGACGTGATTCACTTAGGAGGAAAATTCACTGGGCGCTAAGGCAATGACTGTTTATGCAAAACACAAGCCTATGTCCGTATAAATGTGAAACAATCACTTTTGCAGAAGTTGCAGTTTGTGTAATAATTTTGTGTTTTTGTAAGCCTCATGCAATGTTGTTGCTTTTCTTATTCACAAAAGGCTATATTGCTTTCATTTGTATAATAATTTAGTAACTAAACTATGTCCCTTTTGTTTTTGTTGAATGCCCGTATAAATTTGAAATACACCTAACAGTTCACTAAATCTGTCTCTAAGTGTCCTAAAAACTCAAGTAGTCAACGTGGAGACCCAATGACATAGGGCAAGCACCTGGCTCGCGTATCGGGATTTCCTCTCCCTCAAACATCACAAAGCGAGTAAAGATATTATGCTCCAACATAAGGTAAAGATATTAACATGAAAAATGAATGAAATATTTCTCGACCAAAATTTGAATCAGGGACCACGAGTATCCAGCTGAGTCCAGTTCTTATTTATTACGTTCAATAAATCGCCAAAGAATTACATGGACAGAGGAAGCGGAAGCTTTCCAGGAAGTGTAAGAGTGTGGGGTGGGGGGACTTCAATAAAAGTATTAAAGAAAAGATGAACCTGGAAGATGTTTCTATCTTATGACGAAAAGATCGAAACAATGAAACCAATCTCGGTATTCTGGCGTCTTTTCAAAAAAAAAAAAAAAAAAAAAGTTTTCCTCCCGAACCAATCACGGGCTGATTAGGACAGTTCTAAGGTAAAGAGAGGGAGAAAGAGAGCGGTTCCTATTGGCCCCTTGCCAGATAAAATAACACCGACCACCCTCCTTCGTTCCATCGCAACATTTTCTACACCAATTGTTAACGAACTAATTAAGGTAAAGCACGGCGCCTTTGTATTAATCCTTCTCTCACGAGGCAAGCCCAACCAGCCAACGATTTCTTCTTCTTTTTTGCCTCGCCGTCAACAATCGATGCGGGGGTTCAACGACTCAATTGGCTTTTGCATCACATCCACACACCCTTCCCCCTCAATCTTTCCTGTCAACAATTTACCCTTTGAACCTGGCTCCCGGAATGACGATGCCACTTTTTCTTTCTGCGTTTGCCTCTGTAATGAAGTGGAGAGTTTAAAAGAACCGACAATAAGCTAACGATCTCCAGCTCAACAACGATAAAGTCAACGATTAATATTAACCAGTTAGCAATTGAAAATTAATAGAAAATTTCATAGTCGCAGTTTTCATAATCCTCAACATCAATTTATAAAGTATAAATGCTCTAAGTCGTAATCATTTTATAGTGTCGCTATTGACTTATCTAAAGCTTTAACAACTTTTGATGATATAGGAGTTTTTATATTAAAAGACGACTCCTCACGGAGGCATAACTCTCCGTCTCCGCGGCGTTAGGCAAGGGTCATTATACGATTGCCGCTGTCAGATTCTCGATCACTGGAATACGTGTTGCTTATGACAGAGATTAATTCAAAAAGACGAGTACAAAAATAAAGTCGATTTATGCACTCCTGACCGAACCTAACATAATTGTCATAAAGTTTCGAGTTTGACCCGGACATTAAAAATCCTCGAAGAACACATTACAAATATCAAAAAATTCAAATGAACATTTCGGGAGCAAAGTTTCCTTTAAAGTGATTAAATAACATGAGCCAATTCTAACAAGGACAAAAAAATTACATTGCTATATTAAGTAATTTAAATTAGCATTATGCTGTATAACCAGAATAAAGTTGAATTGCAAATAAAAAAAACAACAACAATATTTTACAATTTGTGTACATAGCAACATTGAAGCTAAGCCAAATACGGCAACATTTTAGGGCTTATCACATACACAGTCCAGCCACGTTAATGTGACCACCCCTCTATGTTCAACATCAGCGAAAAATGGTTACGTCCAGAAGGCACGTACCAGTATCAGAGGTGTGGGGGAGGGGTATAGGAAGGATGTCAGAGGGAAGCAGAAAATATTGCAATTATCGGACTCATGGCGAAACGTTGCGATTTATCCGATCTCCGAAAGGGCATGATCATCGGCTTCCGAGCCGAGGGCGGCAGTATTTCCGAAACGGCTAGTTTTGTGAACTTTTCGCGTGCCACCGTGGTGAAAGTGTACCGAGCATGGCAGAATGGCAATACCGAAATCAGCGACGTGCCAAGTGTGGGGCACCACGGGCCATAGATGACAGAGGTGAACGACGGCTACGGAGATGCGTGCAAGCGAACAGACGTGCAACCGTGGACCAACTGACCTCCCAAATGAACCAGGGGCTACCAAACGTGAATCCTCGACGACAGTTCAGTATGGGGCTCCGCAAAAGACGGCTGGTTTGTGCACCAATGCTGACGGCTATTCACCGAAGACAAAAACTGACATTTGCACGCCAATACCGCAACTGGAGAACAACAGAGTGGCGATAGGTGGCTTTTTCCGATGAATCACGGTTTATGCTCCATCGGACAGCTGGGCGATGGCGTATACGGCATTCAGCGTCAGAAAACAAACATTCCAGAACCTTATTGACTCTCTTTCTGTCCGTCCAGCAGCTATCCGCGCCGCGAAAGGTGATTATTCTGGCTATTGACAGGTGGTCACATTAATGTCATTGGACTGTTTAATACAATGTGATTTCCATACTAAATTGCAAAATTACACTGCAACATTACAGCATTTTCAATAATGTGTCATTACGCCATTTAAGGCTAAGCAAAGAAATTGCAAAATCATTGTATGAATTTCTGAAAAATATTCAGCCATTGCAACCTAAACGCATATTAATTGTAAAATTTATAGTAATAAAACATAATTGCATTGCGTTGTGTTCAAAACGGAAAAAATTCCAATTCTTCCTAACAGATTAACTCAATTACTGTGAAACTTCATAAGTTAATTCTAAAATCATCAAGTTACATTACTATTGTCTTTTAAATTACTTCACGCAGTCTCTGGGGAGCAGTCATATTTACAGATCCAGGGAGCCAATTTGATAATTAGCAAAAGTCACTCACCAAAAGATATAATCAATATCCATATCACACCTGTAGTGGTACTCTTCCAGGGGACTCCAGAAAGATTAGTCCAAAGTTCCGAGATCGGTATATCGGTCTCGGTGGTTCAGTGGTTGCGTGATCGCCTCTGATGCCCGAGGACGCGGGTTCGACTTCGGCAGAGGACGACGAGGGTTTTTTCAGGGGGAAAATCCTTAGGTCACGCACTTCCTTCGGAAGAGAAGTGAAGTAAAGCTGTTGGTCCCGTGTAGTCGTTTGCCGACTGCACGTTAAAGAACCCTTGCGAGGCAAAATTTGCGGCCCCTATAATGCCGTCCTGAAATTGAAATGACCATGGCAGTTGAAAAGGACGTTAATACCAAAACAACCAAACCAAACCAACCAACCGAGATCGGTATACTTCTGGAGACATACATTTGGTGCAGAGACATCGACATTGTGTGTAGAAATTAAGCTAACAAGGGGACCGCACGGACATGTAATCACGAATTTGGTTGAAATTTTCAATCTACAACATTAATATACCTTCTGTTTAAAAGGGTTTGAATCAATGACCATTTATTTCGGAATTAAAAACATAAAATAGTTTACGTTTACTATCGTAGTACCAGATAAGCCAAGTGGGAAGAAAGTTATACAACTGAACAGCGGTGGCGCAGTGGTTAACGTCTGGCTCTGTGGATTTGCTGGGCCGGGTTCGATTGAATTTTTTTTCATCTTTTTTTGTATTTTCGCCATTATTATTTGTTTACACTTTGCATATTAACATTCACATACATAAGCATTTTCAAGCAGGTGAAAAAAAAATCCAATATGCGTTGTACAATATTTTCACGGACGGACATTGCAGATCCGTGATGTGGCGATGACGGTGACAGTGACGATTGCGAATAGATCTTTATCGTTTCTTTTTCATTTCACATGCCAAATTAACATTCGTTTTCGCTTATTATGGAACGTGTTTGGGGGGAGGGGAGGGGAGGGGAGGGGAGGGGTGGAGAACGGATCCGTCATCGCACCGTCATCACCGCCAATAACAAATCGGTAATGACCGTCCGTGAAAATATTGTACAACGCATTTTGCATTTTTTTTTACCTGTGACGTTGCTTATGTAAGTGAATGTTACTATGCAAAGTGTAAACAAATAATAATGGCTAAAAACACAAATAAATGAAAAAAACTAATATTACAGGAATCGAACCCGGGCCAGTAAATCCACAAAGCCTGACGTTAACCACTGCGCCACCGCTCTTCACTTATATAACTTTTTTCTCATTTGGCTTATCTGGCACTCCAATGGTAAACGTAAAATATTTTGTTTTTTCTCTGAAACAAATGGCTATTGATTCAAATCCTTTTACACAGAAGGTATATTAATGTTGTAGATTGACTTCCGAAAATTTAAACCAAATCCGTGATTACATGTCCGTGCGGTCCCCATTAAGTCCAATATCTTGGCTTGCAGCATAACCTCGTAGACTATCTCGCAACAACATCAACCTTCAGCATAGCTTGGATAGGCCCGTTCATCTGGTAACTGCTGTATAATAATCTTGAAAAGCTAGCAACAGTCAAATTTATCCACAAAAATCCGAAGGATTGCACTTTCACTGAGAAATTGTGCTGTAACAACAGAATTGCCTCTATGCAATCACAAAACTATTGCTGTAGCCAACTTAAGCAAAAATGCAACAACTCTTAAAGTACAAAAAATATTAAATTAAACAAATAACTAGAAATAATCACTAAATCCAAAAAAGGCTAAAATTATACCCCGATGACAAATTTGTCACATGGGATGACGTAGATACTTAACGTGTCTTTTCATGTAATTATAAATCGAGAAAGTGAATCAGTTTGTTGGCCAAAGTGAATAAATCGACTCTACTTTTGCGACATTCCTTTATCACTCTGTCATATTATTCGTATAGCCTTTTCCATGTATCTATGTATCACACGTATAAGCAACCAAGTGTGATGACCAACTTTACAAATGTCATGAATAAATTTTACCAGTATGCAGTGTAATAAGTGACAGTACGGTGGGTTAAGTTAATAAACAAGAATTGATGAATTTTGTTAGCTAAGATTGAGTACGTAAATAAGTCAAATCCGGGTAAATGTTAATTATCAATTAGCTTAAACTAAATTTAACTAAATACAACTCTTCGTTGATTAGTTGAATCTTTCCCAAAGCACAAGGTTTAAACACACATACAGTTTTGACACTGACTTCGGCGTTAAGGAATGTGGCACAACAACCGCCGACCAACCCGTCGTAATCCAGCTACCTGCTGCATATCTATTTTATAGACTACGATGATTCCTTTTCACCACATGAACTGAAACTCTCACATTCACTGAAAAGATCAACATAAGTGTAATAAGTGGAGCGAGACAATGACTGAAGCTCTCACATTCACTGACAATGACGTAATAAATTAAGAAGCTCCCTTGTTCGTAGTCGAGAAGGACGAAATACTTAACGGAATCAGATGCGAAACTTTTATCTTCACGTACAAGCGTAAAGCCCATTCCGCATGTCAACTAAGCTACGAGGCCGTATGGTCATAGTCCGCACAAGAGTTCTCTCTTGAAACGTTTACCGACGTCAACTTCCATAAAAAGCTCCGCTGACGTGTGTTTTCTCTTTCCGCGCTTCCGCTGGCTTGTTTTTCCGATGACGTTTGTCCTGACGTCGCATCCATTCACCACTTTCGTGATGATGCGAATAGAAGTATTTCGACTTCTGACGTCGATTCTTGTCACGTATCAACTAAATTCCGTGACAACAAAGCTTTATTATGATTACTACTTTAAAGGAACTGTATAGAGTCAAAAGTGAACATGTTCATCCGACATTCTGTTCAAACTAGTTCTTACTTTATTACTCCTCAGAAACAAGCAGTTCCGCCGTTTATCTTAAATTTCTCATTTAATGGATAACACAATCTTCCTACATATACAAGAGTTGGATAAAAAGTAATGGCAATTCTGTCAATTGAGTCACATGAGCTTGGACTATTGTGAAGCTGAAAACGAAAGATCAGATGAGCTAGTGCAGTGCGTGGTAACGGTTGTATCGTTCAAATACTGCGGAACCTTCAATTTAGTACAAACGCTCAAACGACATCCCAACAATGCAGATGGTAGATGCTGCCTGCTATTGCCGTGTTTCTTACAACACCACCTTCATCCAGGTTTAAGGAGAAAGCGTCGGCACTTTTTTGGAAACGACCTGTATCATTGTTCATGCTAATGCCGTGACGGATCTTCTCGACATGGGGGAGGGGACGATTACATTGAAGAAATGTAAGTGGCGTTTCTTCTAACAAGAAATTAAACCTCCCGAGGAAGGTACAGGAAAGTAGCAGAAGCTCTGTCTTCATCAATTTTTACCCCTTCATCTGCATTTTTAACCCCCCAATTTTGTTTTATCAAAATATTTATTTTCTCGAACTTACTATTTAGAAAACATAAAGGAACCCTATCTTCTTTCTTTTCTCATCATTTTCGATCGAACGATATATGTTGCAATAGTTCTAAAGACCAAGTGATCACCACCCCCACTGGGACAATTTGGCCCAAACTTCATAGGAATGTAGATTTTGTCTAGAGGAATACGCATATCGAATTTCACTGCTTTACATAGATCACTTGGCCCCCTCTAACTTCCACCCTCGTAATTCCGACCCCAGTGGGTCAATCAAAACCAAACTAAATAGTGAAGGTACTCATGCCCATAGTAAGTTACATTCCGAATTTCAAGTAGCAGACATTATCTCAAAAAAAGCAGACATTATGAAGGGGACGGATGGACGGACAGACGGACATTGTGAAACCAATAAGTAGCTCCATTCTTCCGCTACTTAATAATAAGGCAGTTTCAAAGTATAGCATGCCATTGCTTTTTATCCATCTCTTATATAACATGTAGGATAATGTTTTGTAACTCGAGGATGTGCAATCATGTTAACCACATTAGTAAGATTATACTTATTAGTAACTATTTAGAAAGTATTGTATCTTATAGGGATGTAGTGAATAAATAACTACAAAAGTCAAAGGGAAAAAAAAGAGGCAAAGTGATTGATGTACAACATATAAGAGAATTGCAAGGCTTTCACCCGACACCTTGGAAGAAAAAACGTAATGTTAGCTCTTCAATTATTTACTCGGTTGCTTATCTAGAATCATTTTATCCCTTTATCATTTGCTTTTCGCAATAACAAACGACGGATCAAAAAAGTAGTAGTAGGCTACTAGTAATAAAATCCCGCGGGGGGCATTCCACTCGCTTCTTCCTCAAAAGAAATATTCCCAACGCCATCAAGGAAGAATGGGAAAGCGCAATCATGGGCGTTATGTGTAAGGCCAGAAAAGAAATGAGCCTGTCAAGGGATTACTCGTCTCAGATCCCACTTGTCGGCCGTTGAAATAATTTTCTTCTCTGATGTCTTCCTTCTGAAACACTTTATGGTTTATTGTATGGGAATCTTTGGCGTGGTGAACGAGGCGAAATTGAATGCATTCGCCAGACGCTGCCAAAAACAGCCCACTTAAGTTGATGCCACCGAAACAGCAAAAACAATAATTACACGAACGAATTAATCAATGGAACAGTCGTCGGGGATTAAATCTGGATTCGTTTTCTTATTCTAGTTTAAAAATTTGTTCAATATTACTACACATCCCGAAAATCAAAAAATGTATCCTGATTGATCTTGCGTGATAAAGTACTCCGGCTTGAACATTCATTCAGCCGAAAGCCAAAACGTGCGTTCAGGAGTGACAGCTTACATAGGATTATCTAACCTAAGAAAGCGAGTAAAGTGAGGGTGACGATCATGACAATTGAATTAATGTCAAAGAAAAGAATCTATGATTTACTAATACGGCAGTTTCAGACGACTCTCGTTGTTCTATCATTTTTATGTAAACCACTCCGTTTACAATCACAAGGAATACTGGAAATTAATAGAAAATCGGTATAATCATCCTGCAAAGACTCATTGCTTCAGGTTGCCACCATTCTTCGTTTATAATCATGGCTTCTAGTGATCACGTTCTTTCTCCGCAGTGAGTGAAGGCTCTGCAATCGAGATACGTTTCGTGTACGATTAATTTCCTGTTCGGATACCAGATCGCATTGTTCTCAAAGAACAATAAGTGTGCAATAAGGGAAGTGAGATGCGGCGGATGACAGTGAAAGAAGAGAAAGAGAGAGAAAGAGAGAGAGCGTTGTTCATCTTGAAGACGTCGCTCTGATCGCAGCCATGGCAACCGTCCTCCCCGCCAGACGTATCGACGTGAAAAATCTTCTTCTCCCTCCGATTCATCCTCACCGATGTAAATACGACACTTCCGGTCACGGTCAAGAGACCTCACGCGAGCACGAACAAAGATCCACCGAAAAAGCACGTCAAACGCTTCGGTTAACAGACACGAAAACGAGCAAATAGAAAAGCGTCTGAACCACTTTAGCGTCCCCTTAATCAGGGCCTCCAATGAACCAATCATAACAACAACAACAACAACAAAATCGACATCTCAGAATGAGAAGGATGCAACAACAACAACAACCACCACCAAAACACACTTGTCCCTCTCCCATTTTATCGTCCGAGAGGGGTTCTTTGACCCCCCCCCCCTCCATAATCTTATTTTTAAATAAGTTTCATCATAGAAAGAAAAGAAACAGAAATACAGAGAAAGAAAGAGAGAGAGGGGGGGGGGGTTGAGGTTGAGAACAAAGTCGCTCGGGATTTAGCACCAAGTTTGCATAAGCAATCCAAGCAAGAGAAATGGATTTGCCAATGTGTAGCGACCTCTGAGCTCGACCTCGCCTCCCCCGTACGCTGGTTCAGGTGACACCGTGCGGCGCCCGTGTCAGGACATCGAAGCCAAGACAAACGAGCGAAGGCCCTCGGGCTGATCTCTTCAACCACACACACCCGCATTCCGCTTCAACCCCGTGACCTTTTTTCTCCCTCTGCTCGACTGAACCAACCAATAGAAATCCATTACTCTCGTCGTGTTTGCAGTCGTTATTCCCACTCCGCTGTTCCTCCAGCTGCACACACTGACCCACCTCGCCCACATCCCTCAGAAAGGAAATATTTTGCTTCGACAAATAGTTCGTAGCAGATGGTCCCCAAAGTCGCCCCTGCTCCTTAATAACTTGGAACCAATAGCCACTCGATAACCCATCGATACAGCCCCTCGATACAGATGTGTTTTTTTCTAATGAAATAAAAACAAAACCGGATGGTTGAGGTTTATTTGTAAGCGTGCGCGCGCACAAAATAATTAAGAAGATGGTGTGTCTACGAACTAAATGCTCCTCGTATAACCACTATTAAGTCGGACAGAGCAGAAGGAAAATCAAGACCAGAATAAAAGAGCATTTCGCATGTATCAGAAACTACAAACCGGACTCATCTAGTTATGCTCAGATTGCTCGGACATAACCCGAACACGGACGACCACAATATTCTGCATTTCGAAGAAGACTCAAAAATGTTAAATTTTTTAGAGTCTTTTGAGATTATCAGAAATTCTCCAAATTGACTTCAATTCAGATCGAGAGGTCCACTTGATCTAAAAGAATGGTCCTCTCTGCTAATATATATAAACTAATTTGTTTACCTCTTTTCTGTTTTGCACTTGTCTGCTTTGATTTTTTCTTTTATTGGCTCTTTTATCTTCTTTATGATTGGCTGTCCGGTTCAATTTTATCCACTCTTGCAATTTACTTGCTTTTGACTCACTATTTTGTAATTTAACTTGTCTCTGATTGACTGTCCTGACCTATTATACGCCTTCAACTTTGTAAGCTGTACTCTGCTCATACCGGGTTTTGCAAAAGTTCTGTTACACTTGCGGATGCGTCGATATCGGGTGGGGGGGGGGTGGAAGCATCCACGGAGCAAGTGCTATTGAAGACGCGGGCGATACCATAATGTAAACGTATATACGTGGAATGAATGCGATTCGGATGCAAGGATATTGCGATGGAACGTAATAGAATCGAGATCTCTGCGCTCCTTCGCGCGGGCCACAACAAGTCTGACATCGCTAAGCAGCTCAACGTTAGCCGGATGACTGTCCACAGAGTCGCAAAAAGGCTGAAGAAAGGGGAAGACCTCAAAGATCGTTCACGTGCAGGCAGACCTCGCGTTACCAGGCGTGTGGGCGTCAGAAAAGCCTTCGAACGTGACCCGAATCTCAAAATGACACAGTTCGCAAAGAAAAAGAAGATTTCTGTGGCCACGGTATCCAGAGCCATCAAGGAAGAGGGTGGAAAAAGTTTGAGGCGCGTGGCAGACCTTTGCTGACGGATGGCATGCGAGATAAACGTCGGGAGCGCTGTCGTCGCCTTCTCAACGACTTGAAGAGCCATGGCAATCGCATTGTCATCTTTTCTGATGAAAAAACTTTCACGGTCGACCCGGTCGTCAACAAGCAGAACGACCGCGTGGTCAGCTTCGGCCAGGACATCTCTGAGGTCCGCTACGTGACTATAACCAAGCACCCGGCCTCAGTGATGATGCTCGGCGTCGTGGCGTCGAATGGCATGAATTGCCGCCAATCTGGTTCCCGACCGGTTACAGGCTTACCGCGGCCGACTACAAGGACATTTTGACCAAGAACATTCTGCCCTGGGTGAAAAAGATGACGAGGAATGCAGACTACGTCTTTCAACAGGACGTTGCCCCGGTCCACAGTGCCAAGACCGTTCAAGAGTGTTTAGGGTCGAACATGAACTCCTGGTCTAAGGACTTTCGGCCTCCTCAGTCGCCCGACCTCAACTCTCTTGACTACAGCGTGTGGGCGCATATCGAGAGCAAGGCCTGCAAGATCCGTCACAGCAACGTCGACCAGCTGAAAGCATTTGTGAACCGCGTGTGGACCGCCATGAAGAAAGACTACATCCGTAACGTTTGTTGGGCCTTTAGGCCTCGCCTGGAGCGTGTGCTTCCCGCCGATGGCGGTTACATCGATTAATATGCATTGTGTATACACCAAAATCAATTCTGACAATAAAAACGGTGTCTAACTCCATCACACACGTAGTTATGTCATTTTTGAGGAGGTCCTCACATGTGTAACAGAACTTTCGCAAAACCCGGTATTGTACAATATTGTCAATATTGAAAAATTTTGTACAATATTTTCACGGATGGTCATTGGCGATCCGTGATTTGGCAGTGACGATTGCGCATAGACCGATGATAGCGCGAATAGATCTTTATAGTTTCTTTTTTATTTCATACGCCACGACAATGACAGTCCGTGAAAATTCTACAACGCATTTTGCATTTTTTTTGACCTGTGACGTTGCTTATGTATGTGAATGTTATTATATAAAGTGCAAACAAATATTAATGGCGAAAAATACAATAAAAATGAAAAAAATGTCAATTGAATGTCAATATTACAGGAATCGAAACCGGGCCAGTAAATCCATAGACCATGACGTTAACCACTGCGCTACCGCTGTTACGTTGTATACATTTCTTTTGATTTTTGAATTTTACAATTTTTATAGCATCTTTTTATATACGCCTAATTTAAATAAAAATTCTATAATGGACATGCAATCTCTTGCTTCTCTTCACTCTGGTAAGTGTTCCACGATTTCTTATAAAGTTTATTTTTCCTTTAATTACATAAGAAGTTGAAGAAGTGCCAACATGCATCGTTAGTAGAGAACTGTGGAATAAATTTCCTTTAAACTTTGGTTAAATACAGAATCCCTTAGAGGACTACATTTGCTTTTCCTTAAACTCATCCTTCTAATCTATCGTATCCATAGATTTGCAGGACGCCGAGTTCTTGCCAAGAGTACATTAGTTAGAGAGAACCGGAGAGGGGGGAGTAAAATGCAGCAAATAAGTCAAAATTTTTTATGGGAATCGTCAAAACTTGAAAGAGAAACCTAAATCATTGGAAAAGTCACCGAGCAAAATACGGACCATACAATAAGGCCTGGACCATACTGTAATTACAAAAGAAGAAGAAGAAAAAGATAAGTAATTCGGTGGGAGTTGTGGAGAGGGATGGGATTGGTGTAGGGATTTTCGAAGACCTTAATGGCGCGTGAGGAACAACGTTTCCGATCAAGAGCCCGAATCCGATTTCTCGTACGTGATGATCAAAATGTGAAACTGATTATCTCGTCGCCCAAAAAAAAGAGAAACGAATTCCTGCAAATGGGTTCAACATTTATTATCTGGTTCCTCGACGGAACGAGCGGTTTTCAAACGTTGTCGTCATCATTTCTGTTGCCTTGGCAACAGCCGAGAATAATCTATTTTGGAATGGGGATGTTGGCTCCGTGTCAAATGAATTCTTCAAGACAAGTCAGTCGATATGAGAATGAAGAACGGGAATAGTCTTTCGCTATTTGGGGCGGGCGCCCCCCCCCCCCCCCCGTACCCTCTACCCTACACACGCACGTCCTCCTCCTTTATTCCTCTCCTTTCTCCACTTTTTCTTTCTCTGCCCTTGTGAAAAGCAAGAGACACACGGCCAGAGAAGGAGAAGGAGAGAATCTTTGACGTAATCAAAAAAACAGCAAAAATTAGATAAATTACATAAAACTCAAACATTAAGGAAAATGGAGTTCCAACCACTTTATAAGAAAATCGTACGCGCTCAAGGACGTGAAATTCCGACAGAACTCATCTTCGGAAATCGCACTGTCTCGGATGTTCAAAAGTAAAGAAACAGACTTTAAACGTGTACAAGAAGAAAGTTACTTGTTTAAAATTCTCTAGTAACAGTTCAATCAAATAGAAAGGTGCCAAAATGAGTCGATCACTTATTTATTTAATGAAAGAAAAAAGAGAGTTAGGTCACTCGTCAGATTGAGTAGACATTAGGTATTGTGAGATTAAATATTTACACGTAACTTATGATTATTACAATTCTGATTCATACACAGTCTTAATTGGCAGGGTAAGTAATTCCAGACTTCAACAATATTAAAAGGAAAGAATCTACTCACAATTGTCAGTCTAGTGGCAATTATAAAAGGTGGTGCCACTCGTTAACTTTTTGTATATTTCGAGTTAACGAATGGTTCTTAGACCAATTAGCAACGAAGTGGAACGGATACTTATCATCAGTTAAGGCAGGAGACATTTCCTTTAATTTAGCATTAGTCATGATCGTACCGAAACTAGGCAGTCCTCGTTAGAAGTACACGTGACAGAGGTAAGTCTATTCACTGAAAAGGCTGTTCGAATAACATTAAGTTTATTCAGAGGCAGCAGACCACAAGATGAAGCCATTCCAATTTAGGAATCACTAACGATTTAATTAGAATACAAAATTCCCTTCTTGTCAAAGTTTTTTTTTTAATTTTTTAATTAAATAATTATTTTTAGATATTTGTATCATAAGAGTCTTCAATTCTTTTAAGAGAAGCCCAAAGGGGGCAGAATCAAAAGCTTTGTAAAGGTCGGTATTATCTACCTTCTCAGCCAAGGGATCAAAAAGCTAGCCACACGAGAATTCCACAAAATTTTTAGCAAAGGTGAAAATTAACCCAGCATAACTTCTTTTAAGGTTACTGTTGGTAGAGGCTTTTGTTTTTATTTTATATTTCTTTTCCTCTTCATCCTCTTCCTTCTCCTCCTCCTTCTCTCTTAGAATCTCTCGAGAGCCGACTCGGATGATTTGGTGAAAAAGAGAACGAACTGCAGAGAGAGAAATGGAAAGCAAACACACAAAAAAAAGGCAGCGCTCATCATTTGCATCACAAAATAAGAGACGAAACAAAAGAGAAATGAACAGAAATTACATTTGGAGGATTGGAGAAGGAAAGGAAGAAGAAGAAAAATGAAATTAAAGAAAACAAAAGAGAAAATTTTGAGCTCCGCAAACAAAGGATCACGTGGAATACTGTCTCTATTTTAAGAAAACACGAACAAAGAAAAACAATTGCTTTTTATTTTTCCTCTTGTAATTTTTCTTAAGTAGCAAGCCTATTCTGTTCTCATGATAGGAAATGAAACCCCATCTCAGGATATTGGCTTGTATAATTTAACCGTATCGCAGTCTTGTGCATGAATACTAAAAATAAAATTCATTCTTTTGATCCCTTTCCCTTATTTTCCGTTTTTTTAAACAGGCCATTAAACAATTAAGAAAATTTTAAACTGAATTAAAAATCAAGGACTCGGAAGTTATTTTAGGAGACGAAAGTTCGTGCACCGCCAAGTGGAAACTGATCAAACTCATACTTATAATGCGCGCATGGAATTGCAAAAACAACACGACCGAAGTCCACGAACTCTATTTAAATCTTTTTTTTATTTTTTATGAAAAGTATAACTAGCATTCTATCAGAAAATCTTTTTTTTTTTTTTTTTTTTATTTATAATAGAAGAGAAAAATCGTGTTTATCCACCGAGTGGGATGAAGATGGCAACGATGCCCTTGACCTTTAAAGACGAAAAACACTTCAAACTGCAAAACGACCACTGTTCGAACTCAAAAGGAAAAGTGTGGGAGGACGCGAGCCAAAAGGAGACATCCCCGTCAGATTCAACCCCCTGTTCGTTGCCAAAAAAATTTTTAACATAAAATTCACCTTAGCCGATAACATAATACTGAAATGCGAGCCCAGTGACTTTAGAACAAAGCAAAAATAAAAATAATTTATTCCAGTTGGAAAGGACGCTAAGCATAACCCTAAAAACTCCATAATCTCTCCAGCATCCAATTTTCTTCGACAGATGGCCCTCAGATCCTGCATAGAAAATGAAACGCACAACGAACAACACGAAGCACTGCTCCTCTGAAGATTTTCCAAGTTCTCTTCTCATTGAACGCCTTTGGAACATTCAAGGTCTACCGCTAGAAAACGGCAGTAAAAAGAACACGCAGACCCTTCTTAGATTTAGAGTTGCATACAGGAGGAGCCTTGCCTCGCGCTCATGTATGACCGAACTCCAAGAGATCAGAACTTATCTCCACGATAAAAGAACGCTCTTGATGAATGGAAATTCAAGTGGACGAGATTAGAGCGTTTCTCATTCATCGAGTAGGAAACCAGAGAGAAAGGAGGGGTTAGGATTGGGTTATTGCCTCCCATGTAATGTATCAAACCATTGGCCAAGTCTATAAATCGCCACCGGCCCAATTAATTACTTCTTGGGAGTCGTCTATTCATCTTCTGCGGTTGAGGTGGGAAAAGTGGAGAACGCTACACTTGGCATTCGCCGGCCGAGCCATACATACATCATAAAGTTTAGGAGAACGTTCGCCAAGCCTCTTTATGGACATTCGAACCTAAAAATTATTATCCAATTGGACACATTTAACTTCTGCTTTTTTAAAGAGTTTACCTCGAAGAGTCAAATTTTTTACTCCATTTTCAAGAAAAGAAACGATTCACTTTACGATTCGGATTTTAAAACTCACGTTAGGATTTTCTCCTAAATTTATTAACTTTTTATTTAAAAATATTCAGAAGAACTACGAGAAGAGGAGGAGGAGGAGGAGGGGAGTGAGTGGAGCAGCAGCACGTTTTTTTTCTGTCTCCTTTTGTTCGCGGATCCTTCTTCCGTTCCTTTTTTCCAAAATGACGAATTCATCGCGTTTTCCAAGAGCCGCGCTACCACGTTCGCGAGAGAAAATGATTATTATTCGAGTCATGTTGGACGAAAGGAGAAAAAAAGTAAAATATCGTGGCAAACATTACAGGAGTTTTTGGCACCAAACACCGAATCCGAAATGACCTTCGTTTTTCCCGCGGGTTAATCGATTCCACGTGCCAGGTAATAATAAGACGTTCTCCTCGCGACCTCAATTGCCCAAAAAGATTCCCAGTCGATATACTTTGCGTTCTTTCTTTCTCTTGGCTTTGCTTCATTAGCTAAAAATAATGACGTACATACAACGAAGGCAACAATAACAACAACAACACAAAAAGGAGGGAAAAGCCGCGTTTCGTGGAGATGTCAATTCGAGAGAAGAATCGATTTCTTAACGCACACACAAGACGGAGAAGAGTGAACTGCAAATTACGACGCCACCAAAGGTGTGCGTATGTGGGTTCTCAAAATTCTAGAAACGCAAACGTGTGATATTTTGCTCGCCTAGATTTCTGTTCTGTTAGAAAGGCATCGATGTTTCTTTATTCCACCTTGTAGATACATTATATAGACACTTCCAATTCCGAGTGTTTATAAAGGGTGTCTTCAAAAAGACTAATTTTGAAAGGTGAATTCCCTTGTTTTTCAGACACCACATATTTATGGAGAATTATTTATTTTTTATAAAAAAAAAACTGCGTCCCAAAGAGATATTAAAAATTAATTAATTTGGCTTTGACACATACAGCACGAAGTCTTTACGGTTAAAACCACGCAACATTAGGATCTTTAGACGAAATGGAGTTTAATCCCAGTCTACCAAAGCTTTGTTAGAAAATGGTTGACGAAGAAAGACGTATTACAATATGGAAGGGTTAGAATTAGCGAGCCAATGAGAAATAAAACTTACCGGATGTTCTGGGTCAATGACAGCTCTCAATTTTTAAAATTTTTACTGTGCAATCGAGCCAAAGCGAGATGGAGAGAAAGCGGCTTGAAATATAATAGCGCAGTCTATTTGAAGACGGTTTATGTTCATGGCAATCGACCGTATCATGACGCCATAATCAAGTTTGATGGTCTAATCACAACTGTAGAGTACTAGTTAATATTTTAAATACTTCAATCTCTTGCACAGCTTAGCTCGGTAATGGCATTGCTCGTTATCAATAGGAACACCTTTCCCTATAGAAATTTCGAGATGACAGTTTTTCAGATTTATTTAGAGTCATGACATGTTCTCGCTGCCATGTTTTCTGAATATTATTTGTGATTTTATTTTTCATTAGCTGCTTAATCTTACTTACACAAAAGATGTCATCAACATATGAGGCAATGTCACATCTTTTGGAAGTTGAAGAAATCGATGAAATGCAGTCGCATACAAAGCAGTAAGAACTGCTGAATCTTGAACGGTCTCACGTTCTGAAATGTCATATTCAACTCTTACGATATAAGTAGGTCTTCTCTGAATGTTCCCGTTGTGCTCCACCCTGCTTTTCCAATTGATATCCCCAACTTTCCCAAAGTCGTCGATCCATCTAGGGTCATAATCTTTTAATATTTCGTAGCTAGCAGTCGCAGATGGCTCTAGCCATCTAATGTCATCTTGTCTTCTAGCAATTTGTCCAGTCAAATCCTGCTCCTTTCCCATTTAATTTAATTTTTTTAAACATGTTTTTGAACAAATTATACCGGGTGATCCAAAAGTGTATTACATTTTTTTACATTGTTAACGACATTTTCAGTGTTTGCGCGTGCCTCGTGATTCTTATGAAAGCATTGAATTGCTGGAAAGCAAACACTGAAAATGTTAACAATGAAAAAAAAATGTAACGCACTTTTGGATCACCCGGTATATGAAACTAATATTAATTATTAAAAACATATTTTAATAAAAGAATAGGAAGTTGTGGGTGACCCATCCCACGGTGCATTTTTCATCATCCCAAATATGCAAATTAGGACACATTCAAATCCTATCTTAAAAACCGTAACAGATGCAGGAAAAATTCCAATATCCGATGAACGGATCGCCAACAATCACAATCCAAAGCAGAAGATCATGTTGACCATTTCAGGAAGAGCGTAGCTTGCTATCCTGGAATTGTTCTGTTTTGTGTATGCTGACCCATGCCTCATTTTATTTGCTTTTCCTCATCAAAATGAATGTTATTATGGTAATTTTTGGTAATTCTTGATTTGCATATTGAACATTCAAATGTCTTTGTGAAGTGCATCGGGAGGTGACTAATAAATTCAACATGTGATTGTTAGTGATCCGTTCATCAAATTTGCAAAAAAAAATCTAAAAATATGTTTTTAATAATTAATATTAGTTTCATATATAATTTGTTCAAAAACATGTTTAAAAAAACTAAATCAAATGAAATTGGAAAAGGAGCAGGATTTGAACCCCGGACCTTTAGCATTGTAATCTTTCCACTTACCCATATGACCATGTTGACCACTTAAAAGTCACACTGTCCGGACATTAATATAAGAGAAGAACGAGACATAAACATAACTTCAGGATAATTCTCTAATATTCTAATTGCCTTTTGAGAATTATCCTTTTTGCTTTAATAAAGGATAGTCTCTATCCGAAACGTCAGCTTTTTATTTTATTTTTCTTTTTATTTTTATTTTGATCTTATTTGTTATTTATTAATTATTTTGTCAATTATTATTTATTTTTTTATTTCTCTTTAATAACTATTATTTAATGTCACACTGTCCGAATTTGTAAATGGAACAGTTCACTTTATCGCGCTCAATAGGTAGAGACGTCATTGAGACAGTATACTTTATACCCTCATGCGCGATCTATGAGCTACTTTTTTTCACTCAAGCCTGATCGCAACCTCTCGTTGCAGCCTTTTGTTGAAGTGCCAGGATTTAGGAAAATTAGAACATTTTAAAAAATTTTCCATACCTATCCCTACCTATTGAGCGCGATAAAGTGAACCGTTCCATTTCACCTTACTACATCAATAGCTTACATAACTAACTTTAAATGATTATATCTCGTAAACTAATGCCCATTAGCATGAGTTAGTATGCCATATAATAGTGGAAGGGGTGCGTAACAACATATTTTCAATTTCATTAAAATCCAAGCTTAACATACCTTGTAAGTCAAACCAATTCGCTGGTAACTCTCCTGTCGGCTGGCTGCTCTCACACAACTGCAACGCAGTGAAGCTCCAATCCGTGACAACATCTACCGAGAGACAATTCTTTTGAAATAGCTTGCAAAACTTTGCAAAGAAAGACTATCCTTGTCAGCCAAGTTTCTCAACCGGGGTTCCGTCAGACATCGCTAGAGGTTACGTGAGAAATAATAATGAATATCCAGTTCATTTGAAAATTGCTAATAATAAACGAAATTTTCTGTTTTCTTTATGATCTTTAAATTTACAAATACGAGAAAGATACTGAAAATGTTATAAAATTATTTTGCAGAGATTCCCTAGAACATGGATATTACGTAAAGGTTCTGCAAGTGCAAAAAGGTTCAGAAACGCTGATTTTGAGTGACATTATTTCATCCCTATTGCATTTTTCAATAATTTTATCCCCTTAAAAAAAAGACAGAAAAATTTGTAATTGAAAAGGGCTAAAAAGTGCGGTTCGGCGTACACGTCTCAACACTCGATTCTGTCAAGTTGTCATAAAATATGGGAGAGCAAAAACCTTTCTTAAATTGAACGAAATAAAATCTTAAATGAAAAATTAAAACTATCAAAGAAATGTTCAATACTACCTGATTCATAAATAAGTGGAATTGTTGGCTAGTCATCGCCGTTAAAAATACTATCGGTGGATATAAATCAAACAAGTTCGCCGAAAATAAACACAAAAAAACGAGGTGTCCTTCACTGTATCTAATGGCATCTTTAAAACGATTTTTACATTTGTCATTTCTTTGGTTCTTCATTTTTTGGTTTCGTCTTAGTCGTGTTTCTTTTTCCTACCAGCAATTTATTACTCTATTATTTTGTTTTCTCTTTTTCTCCTCCTGAGGGGGGGGGGTCTCATTCTTCCTTCCCTTGGTCCGTCCGTCGGTCGATCAATACGTTCAATAGGGGATCATTAACTTCCAGATGTAAAGCCCAAAATCGATTTGGTGCAAAGGAAAGCGCTGATGAATGAAGCCGACGGGCCCATTAAAGGTCGACCAAAACACGGGGCAAGAGGGCCGAGGCGGAGTTTTGCCTGACCCTCCCGTCACGTGTCGCATTTTAATTTATGGCCGACGATATATTACCAACAATAACGTAGAGCGTGGGACACTTATCATGCAAGCATCGAAACAAAAATTTATTTTCTCTGTATTTTCGGGGAGTCATTTGTTTTCCTCACTGTCACACTCCTTGTTCGGGGTGGGGGGGGGGGAGGATATAACGACAAAATCCATAGTTCCACTGGTTTCCGAAAGAAAGAGAGAAAGAGAAATTATATTTAGTTCTATTGGAAAGGAGGGGAGGTGGTTTGTGTCGTGCTCACTTTCTTTCCACCCGCAGCGAATAAAGTTCAAGGCACACGGGTTTAAAACCCTAAGGCTTCGACTACAGTATCACGATTTAAGCAACTCGCGACACACATTTCGAAAAAAAAGAAAACCAACGTCTGCCTCGCTGCATTCGTATAAATTGTGCAGGAAGAAAAATAATTTCTTCTTTAAAGTGAAATACTCCTTCTAAACAGCTTATTTACGACACGAATGCCATCCTACCGTCCGGAGAGAGATATTTAAACAAACAGATCAAAGTCATCCTCTTATTTACGCTTCAAGAAATTAACGCAGAGATCTACAGAAGTTCCAGTACGTTACAACTAAATGATTTGCAAACGTCATAAGTCTATGAGAAACCCTGCTGCCATGTTCAGTGATGTTCTATCTGGTGCCCACAGCGTCGATTGGTTTGGTTGGTATTAACGTCCTTTTCAACTGCTATGGTCATTTCAGGACGGCGTTATAGGGGCCGCAAATTTTGTCTCGCAAGGGTTCTTTAACGTGCAGCTGGCAAACTACTACACGGGCCAACGGCTTTACTTCCCTTCCGAAGGAAGTGCGTGATCTCAGGATTTTTCCACTGAAAAAATCCTCGTCGTCCTCGGGCCACGGTGTCGAACTAAGGCTCTGCATCGCAGTTTCCATTCAATAAGACTTCGCCGCAGAGAATTTTTGTCGATCTGTGCCCACCCCTCTTCACAGGCTTTCCATAGATCGTTCAATGTACGGGGTCGTCTACTTCCAAGGGCGCGTTTCAGCAGTCCAAAGCCGCAATAATCCATGAGTGATGCGTTTGGAGTTTTCACGGATATGTCATCAAACGGAATTGAATGTATGCCCGTCTCCTGTTCCATTATTCCAGTGTTCGCAAATTGGCGACCGTTGACTTGGACGCAGCTTTATCCTGATGCCAGGTTTCAGACGCTTAACCAGTTAGAGATTTACGTGATACCCCTACCTTATTTGCGACAGCCCTTTGAGTTTTGGGATTTTCTGCAGAGATGAGACGCTCGACTTTCGCTACAACCTCCGGTATTCTGCTTGGAGTGGGTCGTTGTCTCGAGGGTCCAACGTTGCTGGTATTGCGGTGTTTCTGTTTTTATTTAGTATGTTACAGATTCCTGCCTTTTGAAATGGTGAGACCCCTGGATTTGCATTGTTTTCTAATCATGAAATAGGACCACTTGGCGTCGGAAAGTGCATTTCTATATCCTTGCCAATATCTATTGATTTTTGGCGGCATTCTCGCAGCTAGCGTTTATACAACGATTAAGAATGATGAAGCGATGTCCTCTTTAGAACTCCTCACGACCGCGTAGCCCTGTCAACCACGTGGATGGAGAATTTGCATAGGTAAATCGTTCCAATTATCAAACGGCCAAATTTAGGGCTTATTATTCGTAGAAATACGATTAACAATAAGAAACACCACCTTCTGTCTAGGTAGTGTTGACTCAACCCTCTCTATATAGTAAAGCAAACACTGATACCTTTAATTTTGCTCTAACAAAGTCATTCGGTTTACTTTTCACTACCTAATAAACGCTTTGAAAACACCCTTAGACCTCAAGTCGACGTAACATGGAAGAAACGAGGGACTAAAAAAGTTTTAGACCTGGGGTTTTTTCTTACCAGGAGTAGCGAGAACAGCCGTTAATTCATAGCTTCGAATATCCCTGTCAAAAGTGTCACGGGGTAAAAGATCTAGAATTTGTGAGGGCCACTTTAGCACTTGGAAGTCACGGGCATGTCCCTCTAACTACTCAGTGACAATTCGACTCTTACGGTATGGGGCCTTATCCCGCTGGAAAGAAGGACTGTCCATGGGATAGAAGATGCAATGATACGGAGATACTGCTCAGATACTGTACGAGGCGGCCGTGCTTTCCTTGAAGCGTTACAGGTTTAAGTGATGTGCATAAAAGCCCTTTGCTTACACACGATAATTTATTCTCTTCTTTCGGAATAAATTATCGATTATACTATATCGATTATACTATTATCGATTATATCATTTGTTTTACTTACAGCGATGGACGATTCCAGGGCCGTAGCCAGGACGTTATCTGGGGGGGGGGGGGCGATTTTCAAAAATTCCGGACCTTTTTTCAAAAATTCCACTGACAAGGAGAGGCTGCGCCGTTGGAGAAACGGATTCAGGTGAGACTTGGCGTATAGGGTCCTTGCCTGCGTATGTGCGCAGAGTCGTAGCGCGCGCTATTCAGCCGTTCGCGAGATAATTGACCTGATATTTGGGCGCCTGAAGCGGCGCACCTTATGTACTTTTGTGCGCACGGTATTAGTGAGTAGCAGTGGTTACGCAACGGTAAAGTTCGCACTCAGTATCCTGCAACTTTTGCAGGATGCTGGTTCAACTCCCTGCCGGGGAACTTTTATTTCACAACTGTTTTTTTTTCCTAATAATCACGATTAAAAATGCACTTTTATTTACTTTGTTTGTAAAGATTCTTTTTTTTAAGTAAGTTATAAAAAAATGCGCTTTTACACCTTTTTATTAATAATAACAATGGAAAAAAAAATTTGATTTGCTTTTTCAACTTTCTTCTTTTACAGTTAATAAAGGCATAAACATAGCGTTTTCTTATAATTCGTTAATCATTTCGATACAGCAAGGCATTTTTTATTAGTAAGGAATGAAAAAAAAAAGAAACCGTTGCGAAAAAAATTTCCCCGGAGGAGACTTGAACCAACAACATGCAAGAACTTGCGAGACGGTGAGCACACGCTTTACCATTGCGCTACCGCTGCTGCTGACAAATTATGTGCGCACAGAAGTACATAAGGTGCACCGTTTCTCCAATGGCGTAGCCTCTCCTTGTGAGTCGGACCTTTTTCCATAATGGGTTGGTCGGCCCCGTTCATTAAATAAATAAACTGAAAAAAAAAACTTCTGTCCAAAGCCAGGGATTGTTGTCTGGTAGAATAATACTCTTAAGGACAGTATCTTTTGAACGGGAATAGGTAGCCAGTTGAAATTTTCACAGAGTATGTGTTATTTTGGCGGATGGCGGATTGTCTAACAAATAATAAAAAATGTAAAAACTTTATTTTTCTTTTTTTTTTTTTTTTTTTGGTTTTTTTTTTTTTTTTTTTTTCGTAAAAAAGGTTATACATAGAAGCGTCAAACGTGCCATGATTGTAGTTCAAACTCTAAAATATTACAACAAATAATGAAAAACTGGCCAAGTGTGAGTTGGACTTGCGCAAAGCCAAACAAAATCTTTTTTCAGGTGATCTGTTAATTTAATTTGAAAACTTTTTTGTTCAAAGCGCTTATTTTATAAATTTCGACACTTAAACTGTTATAGATTATATGTGTAAAAGCCGAAATCGAGAACACAGTGCCACACTCTCCAGAACCTGGCATATTATATGGTAGGTAGTACGGCTCGCACTAGCCCAATTTATTTTATATGCAGATGAACAGTAGCCTATATTGTTGCAGAATATAAGTTTTGAACACCATTGATGCTCCACTTTCATTTCTTTACCCTTCAACTTTCATGCGACGGGTGGAATTTCTATTTAATACTAATTCTTATCAAAACAATTCTCGCAATGGTTCGAATCAAAGATGGAGGTCCAACTGCAATAAGAGCTGGAACGGTCCATGCCAAGCGGAAGATCGACGGGATATCGAAGCTACATCAAAAATCTTTTTGGAAATGCGATAGTTGTCAGCCCCAGGACGGTCCAGTAGATTCGAATAAAGCAATTCGCGTCAGCATACAAAAAGGAGCTTTCCGACAAGAATCATAAAGAGGTAAAATGAATGATTTGATACCTCATAATTATAAACGCAAACCTAACTACCCATGGAAAGGGATGGGGATTATGTCGAAAAGTGAATAGTGCATTACATAGAAGACAAATGTAAGTATCAGATACAAGAAGAATTGTAACAAATAAAAAAGTTACGGACTAGGAGGCAAAAATTCTTGAACAAATCTCGTTTACAGGGTGTTTATGAATTCCAATGCCAGACTTGGAGAGGTGGGAGGGAAGGTCAAAACTAACAACTATTTCGAATACCATTTTTCCCACAAAAACGTTGTAAACGAGTTAAAAAGGTGGAAAGATCCCGACCAACCCCTGTGAATGCTGCACTGCACGGTACTCACAGAGCTGCATGCAAAGCAGGAAATTAGCAACGAAAGCACTGATTGGGGAATCATGACATGCAGCTCCGGACAATTTATTTGTTCAAATGCAGAAACGGTTATTACAATGTTACATTGAACAATTACAGCAACTGTTCCAAGTGGCGACCCTGGGCTGTGATGCCACTTGTACTGTATATTCTGTCGCACTCTCTCAAACACTTATGCAGGTGTCAAAGATTCTTGCTCTCAGCTCGTCAACACTGGTTACTGGAGTAACATAAACCAGGATTTTCAAGTGAACCCATAAGAAAAATTCCCCAGTTAATGGGGCTACCTCTACCTATCCAACGTTGAGGGACGGTTTGATCGAGAAACTCACGCACGGCCCGGGTAAAATGTGCTGGTGCTCCATCATGCTGCAATCACATCTGCCGTCTAATTTCCAAAGACACATTTTCCACCAGTCTAGGCAGGGTATCTTGAAGAAACGTGAGGTAATGCTCTCCATTTAGGTTTGGAGATAGTACATGCGGTCCGATAATTTGGTCATGTAGAATTCCAGCCCAAATGTTGACACGAAAGCGTGCCTGATGGCTGTAGATGTGTGTGGCATGAGGGTAATGTTCGTCCCAACTATGGTTGTCGTGGCAATTGAACATGCCCTCCTTGGTGAATGTGCTTCATCCGAAAATGACACAAGAGTGCCGAATGCAGGGTTGTTAGTAACACTCTGAAGATACCATTTAGAAAATTCCACGCGTGGTACAAAGTCTCCACGTCGCAAAGCCAGAACTTTCTGTTTGTGATAAGGATGTTGTCGGTGCTCACGTAAAATGTTCCATACAGTCGTGTGATTGATGCGCATTATCATGTGCAACTTCAATGGGTGTTTTTTGCAGTTGCACAGTCGGGGGTTCTCTGCAAATCTTTGCAACACGTCCTCTTCGACATGTCCGTTTCCCGTGAGCGCCGGTCAATCGCCACACATATTGCACGACAAGGATGTCGTCTACGAGGGAACCTCTCGCGGTAGAGCCTTGCAGCTTCTCGTGCATTGCCACGAGCCTGGCCGTACAATAGATGCATGTCTGCCAAATGTGAACTCATTCATCTTGAGATCTTTGCAGGTGTGGTGCTTCTGCTTGTACGTACTTGACGGACTCTGCCTGTTCACCCTCGATGAGGAATGTGATCACCCGTGCGTTCTGATTCACCAATTAGTGCTTTCTTTGCTAATTTCCTGCTTTGCGGGTGTCGTGCAGTGCAGCATTCACAGGGGTTGTTCAGGATCTTTTCAACTCGTTTTTGTGGGAAAAATGGTATTCGGAATAGTTGTTAGTTTTGACCTTCCCTACCACATCTCCAAATCTGGCAATGGAATTCATAAAAACCCTGTATATCAAATTATTTATTGATTCATGCTTGTGAGTGAAGGTTATTTATGTATTGATTTCTGATATATGTCTTTTCATTTTCTTCTCCTATTACTAGCACCTTTTCGTCGGTCGACTTATCCTTATGGGTTGCCGCCTTCCTGTTTAGCGGAAAACTTCGAAAGCATTCGGATTAGCCTACCAGCACTTCGTTCCCGTTCCTTGTCTCAAGATTTTTGAGAGACTTTACTTTTCGTAAGCTCACAAACGAACAAATCCTCATTCAACATTTTTCCATTGGATCTGACATCGTCTGGGCCAAGAATTAAAGAATTCAAGAGTATTTAAAATTGTATTATTACTTAATCGAATTCATATTCTCAATTATATGACAGCTTCAATATTTCACTCAATTAAATATTATTTGAAGTAAAAATTGCCTCTGCCCCCCCCCCCCCTCCCCCCGCTCCCCTTTTTCACTCTGACCCGTTATCTTCAACTCTGCGGAATATTACGAAGAAGAAGTTCACCACGAAATCTAATATGAAGAGACATAAAAAATACACATTGGAATAAAGCAGTGTTAGTTTCAAGAAAACATACCCTAGGCCATAACACCACCTCCACCGGTGGAGTCATGCGTCTTTCCCACTTTACAAACATTCAGACGCGTGGGATGTCCTGGTAGAAAAAAATTCTTATGAAGCGTGCGTATAACCTTTAGCCCATTCCAAATTAAGAGTCGTCGTCGTCTTCTGCACTGAACTTCTTCATTCGTATTGTCTTCTCTGCTGGAAACTCTATGCTCCTTTCTCAGTCCTGACAAACCAAAAACTGTAGAACGTTCACGCACGAACCGAGCTGGTTACATACGGAGGGGCTCATCCAGCGTCGACTTCTTCCATCAAAGGACAAACATTCAACTCCCGCTTTAAATTCAGCTGTTAAATTACCCTTACACAAAGAAGGAAATAAGAAAAGAAAAGAAGAGAGAGAAAGAAAGAAAGAAAGAAAGAGAGAGAGAGAGAGAGAGAGAGAGAAAGAGAGAGAGAGAGAGAGCGGCTGGCTCTTCCAGGATCGTCTCTGGCATTTCATTCCTACGACGACAAACGAGGAGTCAGCGAGAGGGCAAGTGCACGTGCTCCTCTTCCCAACCTAACAAACCCCTTTGAGTTCCATTCGAGTGGACAAGACTGTTTGATGCTGGCTAATTACCCACGTGCAGAGGTCTCTTTTTCCTGATCACGTGGACTCCACTGACAATGTCGCCTTCTGGCAGGGGGTTGCGGCTGCCGTTTCATCGCAACAAACTCTCTCTCTCTCTCTCTCTCTCTCTCTCTCTCTGTCAACAACAATTTTCCTTCTATGTCAACACACAATCGCGTTTCTCCATCGCATCACGCGCCACCCTAAAATAACAGTTCATGAAGTGTTAATTGCCATTCCATCGTTGAACAACTGACCCGAATTAATACAAAAACGGAGGGGGGAGGAGTATATCAGTTCTTTCAAGGTAAACAAAGCGCAGATGATCCTAAAAGAATGTTTAGTCCTTAACGAAAGATGGCGAGATAAAGACAAGTGCACCTACGTTAAGGTCTTCGTAAAGGTTTTGCATCTAACGCAATGTGGCATAGTGCACAAAATGCAAACTAGTCATCATTTATTGGAGACAGATCATATTCTTCAAATACGCGTTGAATTTCTTCGTGTTTGTAGATGGTCCTACACGTAACCATTCTACTCCAAAAGACATCCGACGACCCGATAACCGGCGGGTTTCCAGTTCTCTAATTCGTCAGGTCGCTGGTTCGAATCCTACCCTGGGCAAGGATGTTTGTATTTGTGCATAAAAGATAATAATCATGTGGAAGTCTCAGGAATGTGTGAAGATATTAATAATGGGAAAGCGGGGGAAAAAAACTTTTATATCGAACCAAACGAACCTAACGAACGAACCAAAAAGATATCCACCACAGTTGCTTATATCGCTCGCCCTTCATGAAGTTAATACGCTTATCCGCTACCAGAGAACAGCGCCTTCATTTTATACGACGCCATTCCTGCTCTCTTCTTTCATGACCAACGAAGAGAAATGAGCTGAATACGAAATAAGGGAAAGAAAACTTTCAAATGAACTTGACAAAATTTAAATTTTCTCTCTCTGCTGCTTTTTTCATTTGCATTTCAAATAATTCGGATCTTGTTAAAAATTTCAATCAAATTACGACCAGGAAAGAGTCATCGCTCGCTTCCCCTTGACTCCACGTTCTCGAGAAGCGAACCCAATCTCCCCTCCATGGCTACTATCTTGTCGTTGTGGAGGGGCTTAAGTGCCTCAATAATGCTAAGGGCTATGCTGGATAGGGACACCCATGCCAGACTGAAAGTATCCGGTCGGTTGACCCGCCCAGGGAGCGGTGCTCGTAACGGAGGCTTCATAAGCCTCTAGAGTGTACCAGTACGTCCACCCGCGAGCTACGCTGTCAAAGCAACATTTCGTTCAAGAGGCGCGTCGTTAAGTTGAATCGTTTGGAGCTTCAAAGTATTGACGAAGAAAGAAACTGGAACAATGTCTGTATATATTAGACAAGAACAACAGCAGGATTTTTGTTCTCTAGAACAAGAGAACATCATCCATCAATAAACCTGCCCTAGACTCAACACCTATTCCTTCTCTAAAGAGACTAAAAACGATCATCAGAAATTTTTAGACTCTTCAGACATCTTGATAAAAAGAATTCCTACAAATAAAAAGAATTCAGAAATGAAATTCGATAAAGCAACACATGACCTGCAACATATAAGTCCTTCTGAGGATGATTATGCGTGTGTGGTTCAGGGATTCGTCCCGTCTTCGCAGAATGATAACTTGTCTGCAATGGAATCTTAAGGGTTATTTTCCTAGATTAGAGGATCTGAAACCGCTGAATCCTTATTATGGCAGTACAAAAGCATTTCTTTCTCCTTCTCTCTTTCGGGATACGAGATCATTCGAAAGGATAACTTGACGGATAATAAAGCTAATGGAGGTCTAGATTTCCATCTCACCGATTTTGACCTCCACTTATATACGTAAAAATTTGCACTTCTTTCAACTGACGCGGTGGCTTAATGATTAAATCGCTTACCTGGAGAAACGAACCTTGCGAGTTCGAATCCCGCTTGCGTCAATTTTTTTAATGAATACATTAAAATTAACATATTGCTTAGAACTATAAAACTTCACAGTCAGATAAAATCTTTTTTTTTTTTTTATTTTTTCCACTTACAATGTTTGACACAACACCTCTATAAGATAAAATGATAAGCCAAGAAGTAACGTTTTTCTGTAACATTTGCTATATTCAAATTGATATCTGTTTCCATGACAAATAAAGTGTCAAGTTTCAAAATGTAAATTGTTAATCGGGAATTTTATGTAAATTTTATTACTTTTATGTTAAATTTTTTCCGGTAAAGTGTTGCTGATGATGAATGAAATAAAGCGATTTATTTATTTATTTTTATTTTTTCAAACGTTGTAAATGGAAAAATTAAAAAAAATTGATTTTATCTGACTGTGAAGTTTTATAGTTATAGTAATATTTTAATTTTAATGTATTCATTAAAAAAAATTGACACAAACGGGATTCGAACTCGCAACGTTCGTTTCTTCCGGCAAGCGCTTTAACCATTAGGCCACCGCGCCAGTTGAAAGAAGTGCAAATCTTTACATATATAAGTGGAGCACCATAATCTTTGACCTCGATTTTCTTAAAAACGAAGGAGTGTTGATGGCCTTCACACAAGTTACTTTTGATGGCCCCCAATCTGTATGTTAAAGCTGATCAAAATCGGTGGGACGGAAATCTGGACCTCCCCTTGTTAGTAAATAATGATTTATCCTTTTAGACGATTCCTCTTCAGACAAAACTGCAAGCTGTGGCAATAAGAGGAGTATCTATCAGGAAAAATCTGTCTACTGACAATTTGTTCCATATATCTTTCTCCAGATCGGAACATTGAAAAAACAGTTTATGGAACTTCCTAAAACATTTCTGTGTCTTGGAGATTTCAATGGGTACAATCCTCTATGGGGTTCCATCAATCAAGGGTAAAATGATAGAGAATGTAATAAACAAAGCAATATAAATCTACTAACCTAGATTTTTTGCATTCAGGAAATGGTACTTGTTCTAACATAGCCCTGTCCTTTGCATTCTCCATCAATAACTCCTCAGGTTTCCTGATCTATCCTTAAGGACCTAAATGGGAGTGATCACTTTCCAATTTTCATAGATATCATCTCCAACTCTTCAATGTAATGGAATTTAAACAAAGCCGACTGGCAGAGGCTTTAGTCTCTTCTACGAGCTGAAGACTTTGATTCATCAGCCTCTGTAGATACAGCAGTCGAAATAATTCATAATATATATTAAGAGGGTAGCAAAGTTAACCATCCCAAAGTACCAAGGTTCTCTCTCAAGGATACCGATTCTTTGGTGGATAAAGAATGTAAAAGGGCGGTTAAAGAAAGGAAAAAAAAAACTTCAAATTTTTAAAGTTAATACGAGACAACCTAATTTAATGGAGTACAATGTTTAATCTGTACACAATTTAATCTCTGTCGCCGGACAATAGACGCAAAAACTGTAAGAATAATCTTCCGAGCTGAAGGAGAAACTTTAAACTTTTTGCGAACCGGAGAATATGGATGTTTCCACGTCATTCTGTTGCCGGTTGTTGTGGTGTCAAACTTTTTTGGAATCAATGCGAACAGACTTTGCGGTATCCTAGCTTCTCATGCACCAAATCCACGTTTCATTCACTTCTTTGAAGGAAATACGACGGTTTTCTCAGATTGTATTGTTAATGTCCTCGATAATGGCTGGTGTTGCCACTGACACAGGCCGCCCAGAACGCTGTTTAATGGAAAGGCTAACTCTTCTTTCCCGAAACATTTTCCGCCAGTTGCAGACATTGGAATAGTCCACGCAGTTGGCACCGTAAACTGCTACCATTTCCCCAATAATTTCAGGGGGTTTCTTACCTTTTAAGGGAAGGTCCGTGTTCTTCCACAGTAGTCGATGTGATAGCGGCGGCCATTTGTAAAACGGTAGCACGTTGTGCGCGTGCGTAGGAACAATGTCTTGTTATACAATGTCTGTGCATGTACTCAGTCTTCTTTTTGGCTAACTTTAATTTTACACAGCGACTGTATTTCCTCCGTTATAAAATAAATGGCGTTATTTTCTGATATCCCCTCGCAGTTCATGCACATGATGAAGTTTGTTACGTAAGAAGACAATACCGAAAAAGAGAACAAAAACGCATAGCAGAGGGCAAGGAAACCAAACACAACAAATGTCAGGAAGAGATTAAATAAGCACTTCAGTTAATTATGCATTAAAAGATAATAAAAGAAAGAAGATTTGTAAATAATAATAATATGCAACTGGAGATGAACCTCCAAATATGATGTAATGATTTTTGTATCAAAAATGGAAGGAAAAATTCTGCAATCTGGGTTCGAACCAGGAACCTCGACTGTCATGGTCGACGCCTCTACCAATTGGGCTATATGTATATTATTATTTTTCTGTGAGTTCTTCAAACTTTCTGATGGTTGGATAGGAGAAATTCTCGATCTGCGAGCCGGGTGCCCGCCTCCCATTGGGTTTTCAACCTTGACAACCTGGTTGCGATTGGTAGAGGCGTCGACCATGAAGTCGAGGTTCCTGGTTCGAATCCAGGTCGCAGAATTTTTCCTTCCATTTTTCGATAGAAAAATCATTAAAGAAGATTTGATTTATTAAGTTGGTGCAAAATCAGGTTGGTACAAAAATAATGGCGGATGTGTACTGCCTATTTTGAAATGCAATAAGTCGTTTCAAACAACACTTTATTAATCTAAGTAAAAGCCAGCAGAGTCAACACACTTTTGCCAACGAGACACAAGCATATTTATTCCAGTGGCGTAGAATTCTGGAGGCGACGTACTCGTTGTACGCAGTTTTCGCATCTTCGAGGTTTTTGAAGCATCTCCCATGCAGGAAATTATCGAGCTGCTTGAAAAAGTGGTAGTCAGTTGGCGAAAGATCAGGTGAGTTTGCTGGATGATCAAGAGTTTCGTAGCCAAGATTATTTAACTTCCTTCGAGTAACCATTGCGACATGGTGCTGAGCGTTGTCGTGAAGCAAGATGGGCTGGTCGTTGTTGTCGAAATTTCTGGTGCATGAAGGTATGACCGGGCAGTAATGGTTTCAACCTGATTCAGGATGCTGTGATGAATGAGTCCGTTTGCACACTACCAAACAGTCACCACAGCTTTCTTTTGGTGCAACTTATGCACATTTATGAACAAGATCAACAGGAAAATACTATTCCACATCAAAAGGTTTATCCATGTGGAATACTGTTTTCCTGTTGTTCTTGTTAATCTGTGTCCACAGTTTCTGGCTCCATCTTCTTCTACACATTTATGAAGCTCTTTCAGTGACGAACGACTGCAGAATGGTCTACCTTGAGCTCTTCGACAACTTCTTGTATGGATTTATGCGGTTCGGCTTCGATTAATGTCTTCAGTTGGTCGTTATCAACTTTCGATGGACGGTCGCGACCATCCTCATTTTCAAAGATGATATTGCTGCCACGGAATTTTTCAAGCCATCTGCCCATTGTACGTTGAGAAGTTGTCCCGTCACCCCATGCTTTGTTGACATTTCCGAGTTACTTCAGCAGCATTATGGACAAGTTTCAATTCCTGCACTAAAATGATGCGTATCTCTTGTGTAGAAAGCATTTGCAAAATGAATCTAATCTTTCACAATGTAAGGCGTTTGAACAAGTTTAAAAAGAAGAACTACAGCTTTAAAATGATGTTTCACATGGCTGAAATAGTCGAAAAACAATTTGCATACCGACTCGACTACATCTACAAAATGCAATCGCCCATTAAATTTGCATCAACCTAATATTTTTTTAATGTAATATAATGGGTAAGATAAAATATCTTGACGTCAGATAGATTTGTAACAAACGGTAAAATTGTGGAAATACACTGAAGTGTCAGAAGTTATGGGATATCTATTCAATATAGTGTAGGACCTCCTTTTGCCCGGCGAACTGCTGTAATTCGATGTGGCATGAACTCTACCAGTCAGCGAAGGCATGTACAGCCATGCAGTCTCGATAGCCGCCCATACTTGTGTGAATGTTGCAGGTACAGCCTTTTGTGCACGAATGGATCGTTCAATGATATCCCAAATATGTTCAATGGTGATTCATGTCTGGTGATCTAGGTGACCAATTCATTCGTTGGAATTGTTCAGAATCCTCCTCAAACCAATCGCGAGTCATGTTGGCTCGGTGACGTGGCGCACTGTCCTCCCGGAACATCGTTGTTAGTGTACGTGAAGGCCATGAGGAGCTGCACATGGTCACTAAGCAGCTGGACATAGCAATTCCCAGCCAATGGTAGGACTAATTTGATCAGAGGACCTAAACCTCACCAGGTAAACACGATTCACACCACGATGCAGCCACACCAGTTTGCACAGTACCTTCCTTACAACTTGGGTTCATGGCCTCATGGGGTCCTGACAACCTTCAGTGTGTACCAAGTTGAATCATGACTCATTGGATCAAGCTGTGTACTCACGAATCCACGCGAGGCGCTGCCTCCAATGGCGTGCTTGTGAGTCTCCGGCACTCTTGTCGGTCTTCTGCTGCCATATCCCATCAGTACCAAATTTCGCTGCACTGACCTTCTTAGACACGTTTCTAGTATGCCCCTCACTGAATGTGGCTATTAATAGGCATAGTGACGTGTGTCTGTTACGAAGGATCATTCTGCTCAGATATCGCTGGTCACGAGCATTCAGCAGCCGTCCATGTTGGGAGGTAATCCCTGAAATAAGGTACTCTTGACACTGTGGATCGAGGAAAGTTGAATGCCCGCAACATTTCAAAAACGGAATGTCCCATGCATCACCCTCAAACACTGATAAAACAGTCCAGTCACATTAATGTCACCACCCCCTACGTTCAACATCATCGGAAATTTGTTACGTCCAGAAGGTGTCAGAGGTGTCGTGAAGGGTGTCAGAGGGAAGCAGACAACATTGCAATTGTTTGAGTCATGGCGAAACGTAGGGATTTATCCGACCTCTAAAAGAGCAAGATCGTCGGCTTCCGAACCAAGGGCGGCAGTATTTCCGAAACGGCTAGTTTTGTGAACTGTTCGCGTGACGCCGTGGTGAAAGTGTACCGTGCATGGCAGAATGGCAATATCCAAAATCAGCGACGTGCCAACTATGGGGTACCACGGGCCATAGATGATAGAGGTGAACGACGGCTACGGAGATGCGGGCAAGCGAACAGACGTGCAACCGTGGACCAACTGACCTCCCAGATGAACCAGGGGGGCTACTAAACGTGTATCCTCAACGATAGCTCAGCGAACGTTGTTGCGCATGGAGCTCCGCATCAGACGGCTGGTTCGTGCACCGATGCTGACGGCTGTTCACCGGTGACAAAGACTGACATTTACACGCCAGTACCCCAACTGGGCAACAACAGAGTTGCGAAAGGTGGCTTTTTCCGACGAATCACGCTTTATGCTCCATCGGACAGATGGGCGGTGACGTGTACGGCGTTCGGCGTCAGAAAACAAACACCTTGCAACACGTGCCACAAGGATCCAGGCCGGAGGAGGCAGCGTTATGGTCTGGGGAATGTTTTAATGGCATCAGTGCACTCGTCATTGTGGAAGGCACCATGTATCAATGGAAGTACGCATCAGACGATTGCTAATAATCCAATTGGCAGCACTGATACCGCTCTGCTTATTCATGCACGTTTTACGCGATGCAAATGAACTTGAAAATTTTCATACGACTCTCCCATACCTTTTAGCGCTTCAGTATATTTGGAAATATGGAATGCCTGGATCTTTTAAAAAAAATTTTAGTTTTTCAAAAATATTTCCGTAAAAATGATTTTGGAATATTTTTTCTAACTGAAAGGACAAATTTTATTTTTCTGAATTATTTCTAACATCATGTTGAGAATATCGTTCAATGAAAGGCATAATTCTGTATGAAATCAAAGTCCTTTATAATTTTAGCGTTTCCTTTCCAAAAGATTGAATAGCAAAACACGTCATTTGGCAAAGCACAAGTTTATTTTGATGCATGATCAGAATTCACAGATACAAATGAACTGTCACAACTTGCTTTTCTGTAGTCCCCATCCTACCACCATCACCACCGTCACCACCTCTCCTAATATCCGCTTTACTCCCAATTCGCCTCTTTCCTTTTTAAAATTTCATACGAAAACTCTCTCTCTCTCTCTCGACCACACACAACTTTTCCATTTCACATAATGATGAATGTTTTCTGTTTCTCCCATCATCGTTTCGCGTTCTCACCTTACCCCCATTACCCTTACCTATCTGGAAATTGCGATGATTATTCAGTGGATTTACAAAACACTCTTCAGCCTCGTCTAATTAATAGTTCGTGCGCACGAGCGTATTAAATTTCAACCACGAACCCTTCGGTTGAACTCCTTAAAAGTGAGCGTTTTATTAGCAGCTGCTGCAATTATTTCACGCTATGCAAACTATTTATTGCTCTCTCTCTCTCTCTCTCTCTCTCCCTTAGAATAAACAAATTGCAAGAGGAGGGGGGGGTTGACTGGCGTAGAAAATGGCGAAAGTAATTCGAATAATTTGAAACGAGCTAGAAGAGGGTTCAATTGAGCCAATCAGAGCGGATGACGTGTGACAAAGCCTTTGCCGTGCCAAGGCAGGTATACAATGGTGGAGCCACCTTCGCCGTTCGCCTAATTAACAAACACAGGGCGAACCATAAAAATAAAGGGACCTCTCTCTCTCTATTTACCTAGAGGAGAAAAAAAAAACAGAGGAAGGTTGGCGTGGTGGTGGCGGTAAGGGGAGAACAGATTAAGCACGTAATCATCATCTACATCCTTAATAAGTGTCAAATCGTTAGAATTATAAATGCGCTCCCAAAAGGTCGACGGTGGACTCCTAGGGTGCCCTTCGCTCCGAGCACCCAGCAAGCCAAGCAGTTCTTTTTTTCTTTATGGAATCCTTTTCCTTTAAGCAAATCCGAATAATTGCCACGCAATCAATCACAACGGACGACTTCACCGGCGCTCCACAAAGGCAATTTGCGCCCACGTTGCTTATCTTCGTCACTATCACGACGACGAGAGGTTCGAGCAGTTTCACGACGAAATAAAAGAGAAAGGCCGTCCTGTAAAAGTGGTCGTCGTGTTGGTTTTTAGAAGGGAGTGACAAAATCAACAGGATTAATGGATTCGAGTCCAGCAAAGCGGCTCCTTGATCAAACACGACCGATCGATTAAAAGCGTCTACAGCACCAATTTTCTGAGACTATTCTAGAGGAGATGAATTATGAATAGGCACGCCATTATAATCTTCGACAAGAAAAGAGACGTAAATCCGTTCAGATCGGTTTATGTAAATAAATGAGACAGGATTTGGAAAGAGAAAAGAGATGTTGTCAGCCATTAGTTAATACTAGAAAAGAAATTAGTACGAAGGAAGCCAAAAAAGTTACCGCAACGTTCGATCTGTTTTCTAGCAACAATGACAGATAAATAGAACTAGGTGCCTTTGTGTGTGTGCGCAAAGATTTTACTTTGAAGGTGATTAGGCAACCCTTGCCACAGGTTCTAATTGTCTTACGATTCCGGCTCTAGAGCGCTGAGGCGCAGGTTTCAGTGAATCTCGAAATACTCTCCAATTCTGTGTGGATGTTTGTGCTTTCCTTTACTATCCATGCGGAAGGCAACGGAAAACACCGCATTAATTATTCCTTGTACACTGGCTGACAAAAAAAAGTGAAGCACCCAGAAGGAGTGGTTGAAAGTGAATGAAACTGCATGCGATGAAAGAAAGTTGACAGTACAGGTGGAATGTTGACGCCAGATTAGTAGGGTGTGGCATCCCCTCTGGCCTCAATGCATGTGTGTCAAACCGCCTTTGGATCCTCTCCTAGGCAAGTCAATCCACAGTTGTTGCATTTGTCCTTCCAGATCCCGCAGGTTGATACTGGGACGAAGTCGCCTTCCAATACCATCCCGCACGTGTTCAGTGATGGAGAGGTCCGGGATTTTGCTGGCCACAGGAGGACTTCGACATGCTGTAGGCAATCCATACTCACAAGTGCTGTGTGTGGGCGTGCGTTATCTTGACGGTACAATGTACCAGGGTGCTGTGTCAGAAGGGGTACGACGTGCGGACGCAGAATGTCTGTGACGTATCGCTGTGCCATCAAAGTCTGCCGAAGCACTATTAGAGATGACTTGAACGCATATCCGATGGCTCCCCACACAATGATGCCAGGGATTACGCCTGTGTGTCTCTCCACAATATGGGACGGTTGTGCCCTCTGCCCTCGACGCCGCCATACGCGAAATACGTCATCGGAGGTGATGGAAAAGCGGGACTTATCACTAAAGACGATGCGACGCCATTCGTTCTCTGTCCATGCCTTCCGGGCAAGGTACCACCATAGCCTAATAATACGTATTATTAGGCTATGGTACCACTGTAAACGCAGGCGTTGGTGTTGTGGTGTTAATGGCAACCGACGCATGGAGCGGTAGGACGCCAATCCGGCGAGTCGTTGAGACACTATGCGGGAACTCACGGGGTGTTGTAGAGTCTCCAGTACATGTCCGCGGATGGCGGATATCGATGCCATGGGATTCCTTAATATTTGGAGCACCATACGACGGTTCTTCCTTGGGGTGGTGTTTGTTGGTCGATCCGAACTGCACGACGTGCATGGGTGCCCTTGACGTACCCATTGATTCCAACATCGGGCCACTGTGACATCTGAATGGTCCACATGCCTGGCAATTGCACGATACGACCAACCTGCCTTATGCATTCCCACAATGCGGCCCCTGTCAAATGCTGTGAATTGGTGGATAGGATGTCTGACGCGTCTGCGAGGCATCGTGGGTGCTTTATACGGTACAGTAATCTCTCTGAACGTCTTGCGTAATTGTTGGACGTGGCGGTGACATCACGAATGCACTCTGGTGAGACATTACAGATCCTTGTGAATCTTATCGTTTACTCACACATCAATGGTATGCATGTGTACCGAAATAGGATAATATTGGACCACTCCCTCTGGGTGCTTCACTTTTTTTTGTGAGCCAGTGTATTTTGTACTGATGACAAACCTCCAAGTTAGAGAAAACGACACTTGGTATTAAACAGGAAGATGCCAAGTCCTCTTTCTTCCACTGCCATACTTTTCTTCGTCAAAGATTCTCGCCTTCAAATCTAAGTATATTTTGGTGACTCACACCTCAGGCATATCAGTTTGAAGTGCTCTTAAACCCGCTCATTTCTTTGGATGAAAAAAAATCTTGAAACGTAGCCCCATTTGCTCACTACCTGAGGCATTAAAAGATAAAGATCGCCCCCGAGCCAAGATAAAGGAAAAGAAACTCTCACCCAGTCTCGCGCATTCCCCATGGAGGAATTCAAAATGACGAGGAGAAGAAGAAGAAGCAAAGTAAATGCATACGAACGGGAAAACAAGCTATGCGGGCATTTTAATTACGGCTTACCCAAAGTTCATAAATTATTTTTTATTTATGTTCAGGTTGCTAGGCGATGTCACTTGCCTGAATCTGTAGAGGACACAAACCCGGTCGCAATTTCCAATCTTCCGGTAAAATGCTCAACATAAAAGACGAGTGATGATGTTATAGGAAACCATTTTTTTTCCTGCAGATTCTTTGTCGAATTATTTTCTTCCTTAATCCCTTCGACGCATATCGGTTTGCAATTCCAGAGGAGGAGGAGGAGGAGGCGGGGTAAAACGCTCTTTATACCGAGCAAAGGTTGAATCCGTCCCTGGGTTAAGCAAACCCACCAAATTTAAATCGATTCGCTAACTGGTCTACCAGAGAGAGAGAGAGAGAGAGAGAGAGAGAGAGAGAAAAGGAGTAGCTGCAAAATGACTAAGCAGAAAAGACCACGGAACACAAGTAACGGAATTTTATGACCAAGGCGACTGAAATTCGCACGAGCGATGGAATGAAAAACAGAAATTGCAAATGAAATATAGGAAAACCACATTTGAGTTTAGAACTAAACCAAAGGACAGAGATGAAGAATCCAGCAGCACGTCCAGGAGGACCGTGAGAAAAAGGGGAAAGGAATCAAACGGTCAAAGATAATGCCCTCATCGATCCGTAGTTAAAATACACGGAAGACCAAATGGAGGGAGGATCCCATTTCGGACTTCAAATACTGGCGAGGGAAGAAAGGATAAAAACGACCGAAAGAGTTTCCATCCATTTCGAGCCCTGTTAAAGAATGCGGGCCATAAATAAGTAAAAGCGACCTCATCCATAATAAACACGCGAAAAATCGGACCTAAATTATGAATCGGAGCGTTCACCGATTACACTTTGCCTATACACACAAAAGGGTCGGGCAAATTTGTCGTCTCCTTTCCAAGGCCATTTTTATATTTGCGCAATATTTCGCCGTGTTCAACATAGAACCAAACAGAGGATTCATTCTCTGTGTTGAGGGAGAGAAAACACATAACCGAATTGAGAAAAGCCGTAAACCACAAAGCCAGTCCGTTTTCGTCACATAAATCAAAATCAAAAAACATATTTTTAAAAAAATTAGAAAAATACTCTTTCCTATCCAAGTCGAAAAAAGGCTTTCTAATGCCCCCTTTTAATAAAGCTCCGCCTTAGCTTCACTGCAGCACACGTCAGAAACTGAAACGACAGGTCTTTGAAAATATTCTTTCAATTCATTAAACTGTGGTGTGGAAATGTTAAAATTTAATTTTTCCACACCAGATGTTTGCAATCGTTTTTGGTTTTTTTTTTGGGATTTTGTCAATTTAGTTTCTGATTTTTTTTTTATCAACAATGATTTTGTTTGTTTCACGGGACATGCATTGCTCGCGATGGCCTGGCGTGCTTTGATTGTTACTGTGGAAGCAACAGCAACTAGCTTTCTATTCAGCACTTCATCGTCTGACATCATCAGTATGGACTCTTTTCATCCATCAACAGGACTTACAAGGAGAGGCTACGCCATTGGAGAAACTGATTCAGGTGAGACTTGGCGTATACGTAGAGGGTTCTTGCCTGTGTATGTGTGCAGAGCCAACACTTCCTAGAAAGAAAGCCTCACAACTGAAAAGTCATACATTGTTACGTCATCATAAGTCGACCAAATTTAGGGCTTACTATTGGTAGAAATACGATCAACAATGGTCGAATTCGTAGCCCACGTGAAAGACAGGCCCTGGCCGGAAAAGTCATCTGACCATCTTAGTCCGAGTAACAATGTGACCATTGTTTGCAACAAACGAAAAATTGCTGATTATTAAAATCCAAGATGGAAACGATGAAAACTACATTGTTATTCGGACTAAGATGATCAGGTGACTTTTCCGCGCCAGGGCAACGCCTCCTATAAAGAAAGCCTCCGCACTGAAACGTCATACATTGTTACATCATCATAGGTCGACCAAATTTAGGGCTTATTATTGGTAGAAATCCGACTAACAAAGGACGAAGTATGATGATGTAACAATGCATGACGTTTCAGTGCGGAGGCTTTCTTTATAGGAGGCGTTGGCCAGGGCCTGTCTATCTCGTGGGCTACGGGTCGAATTATGATGATGTAACAATATGTGACGTTTCAGTTGTGAGGCTTTCTTTCTAGGAAGTGTTGGCAGAGCCGTAGCAGCGCTATTCAGCCGTTCGCGAGATAATTGACCTGAAATTTGGGCGCCCGAAGCGGCGCACCTTATGTACTTTTGTGCGCACGTAATTTGTCAGCAGCAGCGGTAGCACAACGGTAAAGCGTGCGCTCAGCATCTCGTAACTTTTTGTTCAAGTCCCGGCCGGGGAACTTTTTTCACAACGGTTTTTTTTCATTCCTTACTAATAAAAATGCCCTGTTCTATCTAAATTATTAACGAATTATAAGAAAACGCTTTGTTTATACCTTTATTAACTGTAAAAGAAGAAACTTGAAAAAGCAAATCAAAATTTTTTTTATTGTTATTATTAATAAAAGGGGTATAAAAGCGCATTTTTTAAAACTTACTTAAAAAAAGAATCTTGACAAATAAAGTAAATAAAAGTGCATTTTTAATCGTGATTATTAGTAAGGAATGAAAAAAAAATCGTTGTGAAAAAGAAGTTCCCCGGCCGGGAATCGAACCAACAACCTGCAGAAAGTTACGAGATGGTGAGCACACGCTTTACCGTTGCGCTACCGCTGCTGCTGGCAGCTTACGTGCGCACAAAAGTACATAAGATGCGCCACTTCAGGCGCCCAAATTTCAGGTCAATTATCTCGCGAACGGCTGAATAGCGCGCGCTACGGCTCTGCAGGCAAGGACCCTCTACGTATATGCCAAGTCTCACCTGAATCCGTTTCTTCAACGGCGTAGCCTCTCCTTGTTAGCCATTCAGGGAGTTTGTTCCTGCCTATTGATGATTGATTTCTACAATCTCTCGTTCAACTCTCTTCTTGTGAAGCCTCTTTGTATAATATTGGAACTGTGATGTTTTATTTGAACTACAAGATTTTTATCCGCGCGCAGTTTGCGCGATAATTAGTTTCAAATTCAATTCATATTGTTGCAAAGCTCGCACATTCGTTTGAGGAACTCACATGTTCTCCTTTATTTATCCACCTTTTTACTTTCGATTTCACGGGCGCGGCCATGTTTAAGTTTCGAATGCGTCCGCCATTGCAACATGCCCCTGAGCGTAGCTAAGAACGGTGGCTATGGTCTGAGCTCTCGGGTCTTCCGATTCCTTTCATCCACTCTTAAACTTTAGCATTACTGCCGCATCGTTAATTAAAGATACCTAAAAATCGGATATTGTGTACAGCATTCCCGCTCTAATTTTAATATTTAGCTGCAAGTGATGAACATGAGTTACATGTTTATGTCGAGTTGCGATCGCATTCTTTAATCTATTTTCAACGCGATTTTACAGGCAGCATGACGGTAAAAAAAATTAGACAGCTTAATTTGCTTACTTTAAAACCTCTTTATAATTATATTTCAAATTATGAACATAAATTAATTCTTCAGAAAGTGTGATATGAAGTGGCCACCTGTTTCATATTTCGACATTTACAATTATTTTATTGAATCAAAAGCGTTTATCGACCTCGGTGGCTCAGTGGTTGCGTGATCGAGCACGCGGGTTCAATCTCGGCCGAGGACGACGAGGATTTTTCAGGGAAGTAAAGCCGTTGGTCCCGTGTAGTCGTTTTCCGGGTGCAGGTTAGAGAACCCTTGCGAGGCAAAATTTGCGGCCCCTATAACGCCATTCTGATATGAACATAGTAGTTGAAAGGGACGTTAATACCAACAAACCAATCTAACCAATCAAAAGCGTTTGACCATGAGCAAATGAAAGCATATAAGAACTTAAAGGCATATAACTATTTTCTGATTATATTTGTTGAGCCATGCTGAATTAAATGTCAAATTGTAAAGCAAATACAAAGAAGAACCAAGGCACTGATATGGCATGGTCTTCATTCATCCATGGCTATGGGCATGTTTTATGGCGGACGCAGAGTGAGACATTTGGTGGATTCAGATGAAAACAGGTGCATAGTTTGATAAAAAATGCTGCTCAGACAACAATGGTCAGGGGAATTTTCAGTTCCGGTGTGTGCTTCAAGCCAGCGCCAACAATATTTAAACGTGCAACAACAATGCAATACTGCTTCCGTGATGAACTCGCATGTCCTCCTTTATTTATAGTTTGATTCTTTGTCAACAAATTTTATAATAATTCAATTTATGTCTATATTGTTTAAAACATCATACTCTGGCATTTGAAGCTTAATTATATTATTTATTGAATTTATTTTCTTTTCCTTCCTTTTCAAAGGGTTTCCCTTGGATTGAAGTCTATGCTGTTTGTTGACGCTGACATGTAGTCCGTTCCATTTATTTCTCATCTTCATTTCTATTGTTGTTTTTTTTTTAGTATTATGAATGCTGTTGACATACTCGTGTAGCAGTATTCATAACATTTATTTAACTACAGGGTGATTCAGTCAATTTCTGACCATTTCAGTACTATGATTTATTGACCCATTAATGTTTACAAACTTAGCATTTCAGTATGATATTTTAGGCAGTTCGGAGTTTTTATTCCCGTGGAAAAGTCTTGATGATATGCTCAATGTGGCCACCAAGAACGTTTTGAACTACTCGCAGCCGAATGGTGAAGTTGTTCATAATTCTATCCAGGATTTCTGCATCCACAAGGGTGCAGCAGTCGACGATGCTTTGTAGCAGCTGGTCTAGGATTCTTGGTGCTCTAGTGAACACACTGTCTTTAAGGAACCCCCAGAGATAAAAATCACATAGGTTTAGGTCGGATCTCGTAGGAGGCCAAAGAAAGCCACCCCCGAATCGATCTGGAAACCTGTTTGAAATGACACGATTTCCGAATTTCTGATTGAGAAAGTTCTAGCACTTCATTAGTGGTGTGAGGCCTAGCCCCATGCTGTTGAAACCATTGATGTCGAAGCGGTATACGCCTCCTTCGCAGCTCGGGGATGAAGAAGGTTTCCAACATGTTAAGGTAAGCCTGTGACGTTACGGTGCCCTCAAAAAAGAACGGACCAATGATGCCTCTTTTGGAAATGGCGCACCAAGCCATAACCTTTCGTGGATGAAGATGTGACTTATGGATCTCATGAGGGTGCTGGGAACCCCAAAAACGAACGTTCGGTTTATTAACGTCACTTGACAGATGGAAGAAGGCCTCATCTGACACCCACAGGTTGTCCACAATGTCTTGATTGGCTTCCATTTCTGCTCCAAACTCCATCGCAAATTGTTGTCGCTTCTGTCTTCCAGTGTCTGTTAATTCCTGATAAACATGGATCTTATACGGGAACAGGTGCAAATCCTTTCTCAAAATTCGCCACGTCGTGGTATACGACAGCCCTTCTTCAATGGATAGGCGGCCAACAGATTTTTTGGTACGGGAATCGACCAACCTTGTGCGAACATTTTCGACAACTTCGGCCGTTCGAACACGAGCTTCGCTCCCGCCTTTTTTCTTGCCTTTAACACATCCAGTGGCACGAAATTGCTTGACAAAATCCATGATTGCTTGCCTGCTTGGTGCGTCTCGACACTTATACTCCTTCCGGAACTTTCTTTGCACGGTTACAGGTGATTTTGTCTCGAAATACCATTCGACAACCTTGCATTTCTGCTCTGTTGATAAAGCGGACGCCATTTTTCAACAATACGATTTTCATGCAGCGCTGTTGCAACAATACAAACTCCAAATATTTAGAAATTCGATATGGCGCTCATATTCTTTCAATTGTTTATCCCTAATGCACGTCAGCCGAGTGAAATGGTCAGAAATTGACTGAATCACCCTGTAGTTTGACATAAATTTTTAATGCTAACGCGTGTAGTCCTCAAACTTTAAGAAATTGCAAGCACTAATGTGTTTCTCCAATTTCTAGGCAGATTGAGTTTCTTATGAGCTCTCTGGCTTGCGGGTCTGTAATCAGATGTCTATGCCCATTCATATTTATGCTTTGTGCATTAATTATCTGAGTAGTGTTTAGAATGGCTCATGTCGGTTCTCATACTCTAGTTGGTTGTTATTTGTTAGATCATTGTCAGAGGTAAGACAATGTGGGAATTTGTGAACTGCAGGCTTGGGCAGGATACAATTTAATAGACTATTCTGTTATTGCTGCAATAATATTTTGTAAGATGTCAGTGTTTGTGATGCTTTGGCCAAACGTCTTTTTCCTGTTTGTCTAGAATTGATCAAATTGTATTTTTTTATATCCTATTTCTTAAACCTTACTGTCGAGTTATCTTTTACAACTCGCTGAAAATACAAGTCTTCTGAATTATTTTTCTTTATTTAATCATTTATTAAAATTAAATTTTAATTATTGCGGCGCATAAACAACGTAAAACGTAAGTTTTCTTAGTTAACATTTTGTACCACCATTATCGATCACAGGTTAAGTTAAAGAGAGAGACTAAAAGATTACCCCCAGAAAACATTACTGCATCAGTTCATAAATAACAATAAAAAATCCAACTGTCCACGTGCACTTATCATTATAAGCGAGACTTCATTTTCGTATTTCACAGCCAATAAATCTTGTCAATTTTAATAAAATTTCAATCGGGTGACAGCTTCACTGATTTAATAATTTTCAAATGATCATGCGAAACAAAAGTCATCGATCGCGATTCCATTTAGGAAGCGCTATTTTTAATTATTTTGCTCCAAGTCTCCCACTACATCATTAGGTTTGTGACACTTGAATCAACGCAATCAACATTTCATGCACTGTTACAAAAATAGAAAGTGCCTTATCCTTCAGTACAACGAAAACCATTGTGCTTGCAGCAAATAGCAAAGCCATCGTTTAGGATGGAGATCTCTGTACTTTATTATAGGCATCAAAAGGAAGAAAAAAACAATAGTACAAGTGTGAATTTATTCATCAGATTAAAAGGAGTTCTTTGAACGACAAAGGTGAGAAGAATTTAGTTGGAACGCAGGGGATGAGTTGAAACTGAAGCATTTTCGTCTGTCGGGAAAAGGTCAAAGGGAAGTGGGTCAGATGCAAGCGATGACGCAGGTGAGATTTTGAAGGGGAACCTCTCTCTCTCTCTCTCTCCACTGAAAAGGAAAAGGATATGCAGAGGAAAACTATACATGCAAAAAAAAAAGCATCCTCAACTCAAAAAAAAAAACACCGCTCAATGCTTGGAAAAGACATTTGTTCATTGAATACACCTCTCTGTATATAAAAAAAAGAAAGAGGAAAGAGAGAAACATAGGAAAAGGGGGGGGATATACAGCGGCGGAGAGGGGAAAAAAAGCAAACGAAACATGTTAATGCAAAAAAGAACCCACAAGGAGGCATAGTCTTATTTCCCTTCTTTATTTTCTTTTTTACATATTTACTTGTACAAAGAGAGCAAAACACATTAGCGAAATAAATAAAACTTCAGCAAGAAAGCCGACGTAGAAAAGACGACATGAAACAAACAGAAAGAGCAATGGAGCGACGGTTTAATTTGTTTAAAAAAAATAAACCTTTAAACAAACAACGCAACTTACACATTTCAAAAGGCGTAGTCAAGTAGAGAGGATAGGTCAAAAGTTGTGTGCAATATTTGTGGAATAAACGCATTTGCTGACAAACACATTGTTGAAGCCGCGCACAACATTCAGTGCAGAGGCTTTTTGTCTGGAGCATTTCATTTCGCCTTTCCTCCTGTCGTTCGGAAGCCTAAAAGATGAACAACCAAAAGCGGTCATTTAGAGAATTTTTTTGCTGTACAGCTTTAAAAGTAGTCAGAACACCATAGGAGCATTTTCCATGCGAAAAGATTAACGTTGGTTAACGTCAGATTCCGTGCACCCCAAACCAGATGATTTAAGAAACTTCGCTCAGGTGACCAGCCAGGATCCGACAGGTGTCGAACCCCGCGAAAGGTTTACAAGGGGACCGCACGGATATGTAATCAAGGATTTGGTTGAAATTTTAGGTCAATCTACAACATTAGTATACCTTCTGTGTAAAAGGATTTGAATCAATGGCCAGTCTTTTTGGAAAAAAAAAAAAAAAAAATTTTACGTTTATGCCAGATAAGCCAAGTGTGAAGAAAGGTAACATGGTCCAAAAAAATGCAAAATGCGTTGTACAAGTGACGATTGCGCATAGACCGTCGATAGTGCGAATAGATCTTTTTCGTTTTTTTTACATTTCACACGCCACGGCAATGACCGTCCGTGAAAATATTGTACAACGTATTTGCTTTTTTTTTCTACTTATGACTTTGCTTATGTGTGTGAATGTTATTATGCAAAGTGCAAACAAATAATAATGGCAAAAAACACAATTAAAATGGGAAAAAATGAAAAAAATGTCAATCTTACAGGATTCGAACCCGGGTCAGTAAATCCACAGACCCTGACGTTAACCACTACGCTACCGCTGTTAAGTTGTATGCTCGTCTTCCCACTTGGCTTATCTTCTTTCCACTTGGCTTATCTGGTACTTTCTCCGAAACGAAAGGCCATTGAGTCAAATCCTTTTACACAGAAGGTATATTAATATTGTAGATTGACCTCCTCCATTGGTTTCCTCCAGAATAAAAGATAAGTGAGTTTCATAAGTTTGCTTATTTCTTAGCTTCGGAATTTTTGAAAGTAAAAGTGCGGAGTTCTTCACTACGCTCTTATTTTGGCGACATTATTCTCCGTTAGACTAAATTATATGGAAATACTATGTAGTGCTCTAAACCAGTTAGCAAATTTTTATGACAATAATTTTCAACCGAGATAGAAATGGTTATTTGTTCTGCGTTTGAACATTGTTTCAAGAAACTGGTTCTTACCAATAAGACTATAGTTTATTGGCCTACCACTCTCTAAGAGTGAAGGCCTTTGTTTTCGTTTCAGAAACTCAATTTTTTTTTTTGCTGAAATCGACTTAAAAACTCATGATTCGTAAAGATATGTTGAAATTTTGAATAAAATATTTTTCGTCTGTACGTATGTATGTATGTACGTATGTGACCAATTTTGTGCAGCTAACTCCTCTGAAACGGCAAATAGCCAAACCAAATAAAAATTATACATACTTAGAGGGTTCCTTAAATTGTGCCTTTGCGTATATTTTATGTCAATTGGGTAAACCTTTTTCGAGATATTAATTATTTTCTAAAAATTAAAAAATGGCTCTAGCGTCCAAACGAGCGAACCAAACTCAATAAACTCGACATGTACATCATACTCCTC
>JAHWFO010001077.1:465535-500819 GCA_023313115.1 Rhysida immarginata
CCCCCCCCCCCCGCCGTCAATTTTTTTTTTATTTTTTTATTTTTTTAACATTTTTTTTCGAAATTTAGACTGGGGTTCTTAAACTATACATTGACCATTTTTTTATGAAAATGGGCTAAGCCTTTTTAAAGAAATTAATTTTTTTTTGAAAAAATGAAGAAATGGCAGAAATATTCATTTCAAAGCTGCAAACACAATATAAACGGCATGAAGGGCTTCCTCTTAATGAAAAATACAATTTTCTTTTTGACGTAGAATACGTCTTATGTTTCGTTACTGGGATGCCACGCTTAAATCGTGAATGTCACGAAAAGTGTTGATCACGAAAACATTTATAACGTTAAAACTATTAATGATAGAAAAATGAATGATATTTTATTCGATAGTATATAAAACAAAGCATGCTTTAGACTTTGAACGACTTCATGCTGACGTCATCGGCTGATGCTGACAATCAGAAAATCTGCTCTCTGGCAGAGATTAATTTAGTCTAGCTCCGGCTTCCTTTGTGATAGCACGACATTTTAGGTGTCATTTGTTTTATTTTTTGCGCTTTATAAAATAGCTTAAATATTAAACCTCAGTATTTAATAGTATCTAAGATATGCCCAAGTAAACTTTCGGAGGCAGCAGTCCTATGGAGACAGCCAATGTGTGCGTATTGAAAAATATTGGATTTTTGAAATTCTGATTTCGGATTCTTAAAGACCATTAAAAAGCGGAATAGGAATGTTTGTAAGACCCACTCTCTATCTCTTTGTCTTCATCGATAAAATTGGGTTCAAAACTTTAAAAGTTCAACACTTTCAGGGCCTCTATCTCCTAAACGGTTGGATCAATTAAGAAAACACAAAGAATAAAACATTTCTCGAATATTATATACAATCTGAATCTACCATTAAAAATAGGGGTTCCTATTTAAGATTTCAAAGTTACCCCCTCCCCCCAGCCCCCTCACACGGGGGGGGGGGGGTAATTTTTTAACTAATGAATTTCTCCCGTGAAATAATTCACTTTTGATTTCGGTCATATTTTCGTACAATGCTTAGTTTCCGAGATATTCAGTTGTCTCAAGATATATGTCTCACCCTGTATATGCGACAGTTTGGGACACGGAATTCATATTTCCTTCTATATTCATAAACAATGAATTTGGATATTCGTGTAGTCTAATGTTTGTGATAGATTTTGTTTTGAGAAGGACTTGAAGCACCCAGGTAACAGAAGTGTGATATCTTAGCTTAATCACTTTCATCAATCCTGTGTGAAAGATTTCATGCTGTGTAGAACAAATTTAAAACTATTCAAAAATATGGTATTATAAGTTATAGGAGAGCAGGCGTTTTTTGCAATTTTTTGAAATATAACTCTTTAACGAATGTGAACCTATACTGACAGTGGTCTAACTATAGACGACTGATCGACGCTGATATCAATGATATTTGTATTGTTAAAGTTTTGTACAATTGTGTAATGAGATCTATACTAGGAAGTGTTTACTCTGAGTGTCAGATTATTATGACCACCTGATGTTTGTAGGCAAATTAGCTATGATTTCGCGCTGAAGTTGCTAAAGAGCCGGACTTGTGTAAATAGGCAACCAGGTTGTTCACCACAACATTGGAAGTGATTTGTTTCAGAAGATTATAGGTAAACGATGCGATTTAGCAGCCTTTGATGATTGCTGGCGCTCGGAGCCATGGAGCTAATATCAGCAAAACGGCTGCATTCGTTAAATGTTCAAGAGCAGCTGCTGTTAAATTGTTACAGACTGGACTGTCTGCCGGAAAACCGGGTCTGAACGTGCCAGTTGTGGCCATCAATGTTCGGGCAGAAAGAAGAGGAGTGGCAAGCCTGGTACAAGACAACAGAAGGGCAACGGCGCATCAAATTATTGCAGATCTTTATCAGGGATCCTCTCAAATGATCTCTGAACGCACTGTTCGCCTTACACTGATAGTATGGAATATGGGAGCCGAAGGTCAGTTCGAACACCTTTGCTATCTGCAGTTAACAAGATAAAACGTCTCCAATTCGCACAGGAACACAAGGATTGGACAGTTGAGCATCGGAATAAAGTCATGTGGTGTGATGAACCACGTTTTCAGTTGCATCATGCAGATAACAGAATGAGAATTTGACGGAAACTGCATGAAAGCATGAGTACAATCGTTCAAGCTCGTGGGGGCAGTCATGGTTTGGGGCATATTTTCCTGGCATAATATGGGTCCTTTGATTCGTGTAGAAAAACGTTTGAATATCAGAATATACCTAAATATCTTTGCTGATCAAGTTCATGCAAACATGTTGATGGTGCATCGCAATGGAGATGGCTTCTTCCAACGTGACAATGCGGCATGCCACGCTACTCGTATTTTGCAGGAATAGTTTCAAGAACAAACAATTCCTGTGCGTTGTTTGCTGCAAACAAATTTTTTTTGCTACTGAATGTATGCTTTAACCCCTATGTTGATTCGACAATTGAAAATTATAGTAAGGCGAGATTGTTGCGATCGCCACGAACGACGACGAACCTGGCTTAGGTGGCCCCCCATAATGACCAAATCTCAATCCAATTGAGCATTTGTGGGAGAAAGTTGAAAGAGCCATCAGACAGGTGGTTCCAAAACAACAAATTTCACACAAAAGGACAGTGTTATTCATCAGGCAAAGACTGTTATGACAGCCTATAAGAAGCAGGGAAAGACATCATCTGCCAAGCACAGCATCGCCCGAAACTCGAAGCTCACTGATAGAGACTGAAGGGGTTTGAAGCGGATTGTGGCCAGAAAGCATTCATGGTGTCAGATTCCTCGCATCACCTTTCAACATCTCGTGAAGTAAATGCGTATCGCCGCAGTATTGAAGGCAGAAGGTGGCCCAACGAAGTACTGATGGGGTGGTCATAATAATTTGGTCACTCAGTGTATTTTCATCCTAAAGTGTCGATATCTGATACGGAAATGTTGTTCAGTGCGATAATGAAATATTCACCAAAAACTAGATCAGTCAGTGACAATATGGAGGTGGATACTAATATTGCAATTATGACAGTTAGCATTATCAATGTAGGTGCTACATTAAATTTATACGCTCATAGTTTTATGAAGAAACATTTTAATTTAGATTTCAAACCCATCGAATAACCTATTACATTGGGTGGCAGTACTATAAATTTGATGATTGCGCGAAATATTGGTTCTTGTATATTGCCATTTCTAACATACTCCTCTTATCATTGACCAGTGATTTGTAAGTTGCAAATGCCATAAAGGTTTGGTTAACAATTTATGATGAATTGCAAGTACATTTTTTGTGTGAACATTTTATATCAGAAATTAATTTTTTTAAATTGTGTTGCACAAAGTTTTTTTCATATTCGCCATGTGGCCTCAAGACGTATTCTACGATTTAACTAGCGGCCGTGTCCCAACATAGCCCCGTAATTTTTTTTGATTCCGTATCATTATCTCGTGGTAGGCCTGTGCGAATGTACCATTCCGCCATACCAATTTTTTTTTTTTTTTTACTACGGATTCTATTTGAGTTTTTGGAACTTATTAGCCACCGGATTGCTTATTGGAGGTGGTTCTAATTTTATGGTTTTAATTACCGAAGATTCATTCTTATTTAAATGATATTATGGAAACATATCTAATCTTTATCAAAGTAGCATCTAAAATAAAAAAAACACTAAAATAAGAAAAAATAAGAAACTGACTGAGTGAGTGAGTGAGTGATCAACGCACAGCCCAAATCATAAGGCCTAGAAACTGGAAATTTTGTACAGAGGTTCTTTACAAAATGTAAGTGAGCACTAAGAAGGGTTTTTTCGAAATTCAACCCCAAAGGGGGACGAAGAGGGGGTTGAAAGTTTGTTAACACATTAACTGGTGTGGCACTACAAACGTAACACATTTACTGGTGTGGCACTACATAATTAACCATATTAACCTCTTTTAGGAAGGGGGGTAACGAATTATTAACAACGAGCATAAATATGATTATGCAATGACAGGACATAGATAAGGCAGTGTTTATCGAGGAGACTAAGGAATCACACGGGTCTCCTTTGAGCTCCCTAAAAACGTTCAGACGACTGGCGAAAATTTGTATGTTTGGCAAAAAAGAGAAAGAACGAGTATTGATCAGTGAAATTTGCAACAGAAAGATAAAAAGCTATCCGGGCATTGGAAACATCTGAACAACGGAAGCTCCACTAGAGCAGGAGGGTATAAGAGCTTCTACGTCAAGGGCAAGGGAAATTTTAAAAGATAGGTCTAAAGTATCCAGTGATGCTCTCCGGGGGTGAAGATGGATAACATTTTAATCTGAGACAGAACAACAAGAATGTAAGTAAAGTCCCGGGCAAAGTGTGCAATATAAGTAGGTTCATTAAGAATGATGGTTCCATCCCACCTCTGAGAGTTATAAAATAAAATTGAATTTGTAACAATACGTAGAATTCCTGTTGTTCGGGCTTTTCTTAGAAGTTAACAATTTCTTGAAAATCTTTAAAAATGATCAGTAACTGCAGATAATGGAGAGTTAGCAGACTATTGAGAAAGAGTGAAAGATGACAGAGGACGCAGTCCCTTCGTTCGAGCTACAGTTGACGACATAACCGATAACAAAGCATACATAAACTCAACTCTTCAAACCAACAATCATATGGTGTTATGTCCTATAATTATCTTTCCAAGAAATGAATGAGTATTGGACAGAGATGACAAAAAGTTATCCGGGCATCGAAAACATCTGAACAACTGCTTCGTCTATAGACGGAAATTGTAGAATTACTGAAAACAAATTTATTATTTAATTTCATGAGGTTTAACCTACAACTGTAATTATCTCGGGCAACGCCGGGTGTCTCTGCTAGTATTATCATAAAGGATGTTGCAGGCTAGTTAGATATTAAACCGTCATTTTAGATTGCTTAATTGAATATCTTGTCTAATTTTTGGATTTCATTTGTCTATGCTAGTTGATGTCGTCTCCAGCGGCCGTGTGCAGCCAGGAGTTGAATCAACTGTGGAGCCTAGCTTTGCTACATCGGAGGAATCAACGAAGCGTTATTCTTCTGCCACTTCATTATTGATTATAATTTTTCTTTTACTATTTGAACGCTCATATTTGAGCTTTATACTTATTTCAAGCGGAAATATAACTTTATTCTCCTTTATTTAATTTGTACATTCAATTTCTTCAAATGAATATCTTGTACTCCTGTTTAGATGTGTTGTTGCGTAAGTACCTGTACACGATTGCTAATACAGCTTCCACTGCATTTTTAAGCACGTTACACAATATTAGTTGGCACCTTTTGTTGTACGTTACGAATTAAGTGACAATGAAAACATTGCACAACTTTTCACCTTTTGAATATTTTTTTTTTTAAATGAAGAGTCTATGAACCCGAAAGGCTGAATTTTCTTCATCTGAGCGCTATGTTCGTTCATTTAAACCACTTCGGCTTCGTAGAGATATAGAGATCAACTAGGTGATATGCCCGGCGTTGCTCGGCCTGTTTATTTGATGAAATTTTGACAGCGTTTCCCTTTCGCCATCTCTTGAGGAAATAAACAAACATAAATCAAGATATATTATATTTACCCTTACCCCCTCCCTTTGGGGACATGTAAACCTTACTCTGAACCTAACGAACATATGGCGCGAAATTAAGCTCAATCGGATAAGTGGTTCAAAAGTTTTTAGAACATTTACAGACGCACCCTGAACCTGAATTTTTATATATAAAGATTAAAATAGATAAAATAAAAACGGCCCTAAGAAAGGTAAAAACCAAAAATCCCATAAACGTTTATAAACGTTATAAATGCCAAGGCAAGTATGCAGAAACGAATGAACGAGAACTTTCAAAAATAAATAGCAAAAACACACTGAAATTAGAAGAAAAAACGACGTACAAGAAATATAACGAAAACATGTTATTACACGATACTAAATCTAACAAAGTTTTCGTTGTTCTCAAGTCGCCAAAGATGCTCTGAAATCTAATTCTCAATTTATCAGATTAGACTTAAAATTCCACGTCTTTATTAATTATCACTAACAAGGGGACCGCACGGACATATAATCACGGATCTGGTTGAAATATTAGGAGGTCAATCTACAATATTAATATACTTTCTGTATAAAAGGATTTGAATCAATGGCCTTTCGTTTCGGAGAAAAAAAAATTTTACATTTACTATTGTAATATTAGATAAGCCAAGTGGAAAGACTGTTTTGCAACTTAACAGAGGTGGCGCAGTGGTTAACGTCAGGTTCTATGGATTACTGGTCCGAGTTCGATTCCTGTAGTAGTGAAATTTTTTTTCATTATTTTTCCATTATTTTTTTTTTTTTTTGTTTTACGCCATTAGTATTTGATTGGACTTTGCATGATAACATTCATATACACAAGTAACGTCACAGGTAAAATATTCTACAATGCATTTTTTTTTGTTTGGCATTTTGCATTTTTTTTTACCTGTGACGTTGCTTATGTATGTGAATGTTATTGTGCAAACTGCAAAGAAATAATTACGAGGAAAAACACAAACAAAAAAAAGGGGAAAAATGAAAAAAAATTTTCAGTATTACAGGAATCGAACCCGGACCTGTAAATTCACAGAACCAGACGTTAACCACTGCGCCACCGCTGTTATATTATATACTTTTCTTTCCACTTAGCTTATCTGGCAATGCAATAATAAAAGTAAAATATTTTATGTTTTTTCTCTGAAATGAAATGCCATTCAGTCAAATCCTTTTACACAGAAGGTATATTTATGTTGTAGATTGACTTCCTAAAATTTCAAGTCCGTGAGGTCCGATTGTAAGCTTAGAGTAGAGTTTTTTGTGAAATCTGCAAAATCCATTATTTCGTAATATTTCAGATATGCTCGATTAATGCACCATATAGCTTATTCCACTTGACATCTCTTCATCAGCTTGACGGTTTCCTCGGATTTTCGTGTTCTCAATTCCGCCTTCATTCTTCCCTGCTATCTCGTTCGGAACGGCCCCAAAATATTATGACGCCTGTGAATGCCCGAGATAGAAACAAAAGGGAGGGTGAGAAAAGAAGAAGAAGAAGAAGATGAAAAGAAAAAGGAGAAGCGAATTAAATTAAGACAAATTAATTAGGGGACGACTGGCGAGGAAACATGGCACGAGGGGGTACTTCCGAAAATCAACAGCGGAACCCACCGGCGGAGAAGCGCCATCACTTTCATCCGAGGCAGCAGCGACAAAAGGTAACGGCACGAAATAAAAAACGACAAAAAAACACAGAAGGAAAGAAAGAGCACACGAAAAGGGCGGAGAAATGGAAAATAAAAGAGCAAGAGCAACGAAGAGAGTCACTCAAAAGGGTCCACAGCGGTGAAATAAAAAGTAAGAATTACAGGTTTTGAGACGAACGAAAAACACGAAATAAAAGTTTATTCTTATAGGCACAGGCCATTAAGTGTAATGTTCTGATTTGGCATCGTTGGCAAGAGAACCGGAGTCATCTGCGTTGGTTGAAGGGGATCCTAGCCTTGGCAATAGAAAGCGGCTCAAATCCAAGCGGCTTCCGTATTGGACATTAACACGTCATTCTCATCTTCCTTCCATTCACTTTGCATGACGTTTCATCAATTGAATGTGACATCGTGGATGAAAAGTGTCCAATCTGGGAAGTGTCCGTTCTCTCTTCTTCTTCTTCTTCTAATTTAATGGGCGACGAGTGGTTGGCTGGATACAAGTTTCCCCGCTGCAAAAATGACCATCACCAAAGGCAGAAGAAACACCGATTCCATTTCCGCCAAACAGAACCCACGAAATACCACGCTGACAAGAGAATCAAAACAAATCGAGTTCGAAAGTCGATGCCAGCTCTCCCTAGCCGTTTGTCGCAGGCAATAAATTACCATCCTAAAGCGTTCCCGGAAGAGGATGCATCGGCTGCGTCTATTCGGTAACTGCTTTGCCCTTTTTCCCCCTTCAGAGACACTTTTATTTCCCATATCGCATTCCCTATTCATTTCTTCGCAGATTAAGAGACTCCAATAGCGTCACTCTCTTTGTCTGCTCGTAATTGGGGGTGTCTGACAGCTGCGTGACACTTTAGGTGGCCCACTTCGTAGAAATGATGGATGGATCGATTAAGGAGAGGCTGACGAATTGGGAGGAAGAAACGGAAAGAGGAACAAGTTCTTCGTTTCCACTCGCCTGTCAAGAGGAAGGAGGAACCGTGAAAACGATCCCGGCGGCAATGAAACTGGAGGTCCGAGGCGGAGCGGGGCCTTAACGGGTGATAGCCTGTCATGGGACGCTTGATGCAGAGAGAGGGGTGACAGATTCGAGCACCTCACCTTCGGTCCTAATACACCGAAGTCAAAATGCAAAATCTAAATGAAACTATCAGGAGTAGTTAGCTCGTGATCATTTTCTTCGCTTAGTCTGTGAGTGCAACAATTTTACAAAAAGAAAGTTAGTTTCATGCAATTTTTCAAAAAATTCTTCTCTTCTGTGGCTTCACCGCCTATTTAGCGATACGAAATGTAATTTTTGACTGCAAATATGGTGCTCAAAAAGTCAGCTTCGCCTCAAAAAGCTCAATGCTAACGAATAAGTCTGTGTCTGTGTCGTCGATTCGGTGATCGAGTGAAACAAAATTGTCACTAGTAATAAACGACGTGTGTGTAAAAATTGCAACACCATGAAGGAATCATCAGAATTAAATTTAATCTAATAATACACAAGTGACTTGTATTGGTACAAATAAATGATTAGAGTTTCAAAGCAAGCAAGAAGTGCTGCTGTACGACGTGGCATGGAGTCAAACAGATTTTGAATGTCTGCCTGGGGAAGAGCATTCCATATTGTTTGTAGGCGTGCGAGATGGAATGCTCTGTTCATCTGTAGAACCTGTAAGACGAGGATCACGAGCGAGACGCCGACCAACGAAATCCAACACATGTTCAATAGGCAACATATCCGGCGAATAAGCAGGCCAATGAAGAAGCTGTATGTCTTCTTTTGAAAAGAAGTCTTCATCATTCCCTGCAGTATGTGGGTGGGCATTATCCTGTTGAAAGATCGCTCCAGGAAAGCCTTGAAGGAAAGGAACGAGTTCGGGCTCCAGCACGTAACTGATGTATCAATTGCTGTTACACAATTCGTAGCAGCTGAGATCGTCCACGATACGCAATCGCACCCCAGACCATAACTCAGGCTGTTCGTCCACTATGACGTTCGATAATGCACTCCGGAAGGTAGCGTTCACCGGCATAGCGTCTAACACAAATGCGGTCATCATGGTACCACAGATTAAAGCGGGATTCGTCAGAAAAAAAACCCACTTGTTGCCAATCTGCACGGCAGTCTCTATGTTCATGAGCCCATTGCAGCCGCAGGCATCGATGGTTTTGCGTCAGGGAGATCCTGTATAAAGGAGTACTTGCACGCAGTCAATGGTGCAGCAGACTTCAACGAATTGACGAAGCAGACAGGGATACACATTTAGCAGTAGACCAATGTGCTGCCAACTGCCTAGAGGAAGCTGTACGGTCCGTCGCATCATGCGGTCCAGGTATCTATCATCGCGCGTTGACGTCACCTTTCGGCGTCCACTCCCGGATTTCCGAGTTGTCCGGTTCTCGTCGGTCCAATGCTTCCAAACTTGTATCACTGTTCTTCTGTCACGCTGCACACGAGCTGCTATTGCACGACAGGAAAATCCATAAGTTGTTGGAATGTCACCCTCTTTCGTCGAAGAGGCATCGTTACGTCTCACCTAAAGTTTACCACTAGCAGATAATCATAGACTATTTTCAACGTCCCGCTACAGCCCTCTGTTTCACCAGCAGTTCAGAGGGCGCTGCTCATCCCACGCATGCATGGTGACTCTGAAATTTTAATCATTTGCATAACACACCATAATTTGCATTGGCTGAAAATTGCAGCTCAATCGCGTCATTCCTTCATGGTGTTGCAATTTTTACAAACATGAGTTTACAAATATAAGACAGACAAAAAACTGTCACCTTTACGATATGTGAACAGACAATTGCGTGTATTGGGGTCCACAGAACCCAGAAATTGTTGTCGAGTAGAATGATCGCAAGGTTTGGATAGGACTATCTTGCGATGGCCTATTGGGTCCCTTTTTCTTTTAGATGTCTGTGTCCGGGGAAAGCTACCTGGAGTTGCAACAAGAAACCACGTATCTCCAACTGCAAGAACGAAAGAACGTCGATGACATTCGGTGGCAGTAGGATAGCGCATTATCACACCTTGTTCGCAAATCGCTAGACGAACACATGGATCAGCCGACAAAAATTCGTGTGTATCTTAAGGGCAATGGCTATTATTCCACTGCGTGCTGTTATAACCGAAGATTGAATAAAGTTACCGTGGAAATGTGCAGATAATGATCATCAGAAAGCTTTGGGTACGTTAAGGATATTTAAAAATGATAGCAGTACTTATGGAACACCAGTACTAGTTACCATAAGAACTTTTTTTACCTTAAAATTCAATTCTTAGAAAGATTTCCAAGCATGGAATAGCATAAGGATTCCTTTTCCAATAGATTTTCTGTGCAGACGAGACTCTTTATTTCTCACAATTGTCCGATACACGACGATCAAATGCCCTTACAGTTTAGCAGCGTTTATCTTCAAATAAAGTGCTCGGTAGCAAAGGAGTTGAAAGAATCCTGGTACAATTCACAGTATCTGCTTCTGAAGTATTCTAACCGAACCTCAATTCCATCGTATGATAAATGACTGTCAAGCAGTTCATAGAGAAGGCTCATCAGCTTGTCTATTGTTTACTCCTTGCTCACTTTTTTGTTTTTTCTTCTACCAGGGCCAGTTTAAATACCTCTTCGGTGAAACCAATAAGCATCCACCTAAGGAGTGCGTAAAACCACGGAATGTACACCTTTCTTAAAGGGAAAATTTGTATCGTAATAGTGCATAAGTCAATGAAAAGAGTTATGCTATCCGCTTGAGCTACTCTTCCGACGAAAGATGGTTGTTCGCGAGGAATGGCTGCCGTCTAAAGAAAAACAAAATCGGGTGAAGAATGGTCGGCATGCTTTTGTACGACATACTGGTCGAGATATGGGGGTGGGGGTGGTAGTGGAAGAAAGGGCGGGTTACTGTTTGTCTCATTTCGTCCCTTTACCACCAAGTAAGATTTTTCCGTCGCAACTGGGGGCTTAATTTTCTTTTCAATTTCTCGTCGTCGTTGTCATCGTGGTTCTCGGCGGGCAGAAGAAACCTCTCGAGCGAAGAAGAGGGCATTAAAAGACGTCTGTAACATTCCATAAATACTTCCAAATATAGAATTTGACCTTTTCCTCTAAGGTCACTTCAAGGTCACCAGCCTTTATCGGATTCCATTTTCCCATCTTCCCGAGTGTCAAAAATTTCCTCGTCCTTTTTATTCATTTTCAGCTCATTCATCCTTCCCTCCATTCGTGGCGCACAGCAACGGGGCTTTTCACATCAAAAAAAAAAAATACCGACGTCATCCGGATGACGCCATCGACAACAGTTCAAGCAGAGCTAATTTCGTCACAAACAATCTTATTATAACCAAATCCAATTTTTTTTTTAGAATATTCATCTCCAGTGATAGAATCGCCTTTACACTAGGAAAAGGAAATTTATATTATGAAGAAGAAATAATTTTCGGTAGACACTGTAGAAAAAAAAAGATTTCGAGATATTAAAGAGAAACAGCAACAACAAAGTTGATAAAGACTCTTGGCGACATGGCTTCCTAATCTAGTTTTTCATGTAGACGTTGTTTTTTTTTTTAATTCCTATTAAATAATCTGAAATTGCCGCTTGTGTGCTTGTAGAAACTCCTAATGTGATTTTTTACGATTTCTCTTGAGGAGAGTGGCCGAGAAAAGCTCTCTCAAAATCTAAATCAATTTTACGATCTTTAATTCGATACAAAATTAAATTTTATTCCGATCATTACATAAATCACCCTGAATGGTTCCAAACGAAATTTAAAGAAGAAGTCCATGTTTTTGATATTCACCGCCGCCGCCGTCCCTTCTTTGCCTTGTGTTTAATTGCCGACACTAAAAAAGAGTCAAGGTAAGTTGAACGTATGTCTTCCCCTCCCTCGTCAATATTTAAGAGGTGAATTATGTTTCCAAACTGGTCGTCAAAAGAGAGCGTGGCTGGTTCTCTTCAGGAATTTGAGGTGGGAAGAAGGAGAGTGAGGAGGATTGAGATGGGAAGGATAGAGGGGGTAAATAAAACCCAGAGCCGCCAATTCGGTCGGTTCTGTTCGCCGACCTCCTCTGTCGCAGCCATTGATCTCTCTCTCTCTCTCTCTCTCTCTCCTTCCATCGGCAGAACAATAAAAGCTCATTACGCATGCAGCGAAAAAACCGCACCACTCGAAACGAGCCACGCTTTTTTACGGTCCTCCCATAATTCCCAGTGAATTCGCTTAAGCATAACACACACACACACACACACACACACACACACGCACACACACATACACACACTTCTCCATCATAGGTTTTATTGATCATCTTCTTCCATTATCACACTGATTTTTACTCTGCAGTTTAGTGGTACGATTCGTAAAGACAGATAGACAGACTAAGGGAGGTTAGAGACAATACGAACGAGCTGCCTTTTCTTCTTTACATTCTTATTCTTCTTAATTCGGAAGTTGGTTTCTCTCTTTCTCTCCCGTGCTCCTTAACAAGTGAAATCATCGCCTTAATTCGACACATAATTTGCGCCAGATTCAAAGGCGCGGGAGCGCTACGACGAAGCTGTCAGGATTAAATCATCATTCGCTCCCAAGAATAGGAAATCGGTTTTAAAGAAACGACGAAGATTCCATTAAAGCGGACTACACGCGTTCCCTGTATTACCTAAAAAGACGATTACTAACTGAAATGAACTCAGGGAAGGTTTCAAAAATTAAATCTCACATGACCCTTCATTTTATATTGTAAGTTAAAAATGTATGAAACCAGTGATCATTCCTAATCTCATCAGAATTCTATCATCTAAATAATAAAAAAATTACGAATTGTATTCTTTTTCTCTCTCCTTCACCATACCCAACACCTCGGAACCAAAATCTCATCACTACAGATAACCCCCAAAGGGTTTCTCTAAAAAAAAAAGAGAAGAGGAATGGAGAAATGAATTCTTCTTTTAAGGTTGGATTGATTGAATGTTCGTTTCCTTTAAAAAAATTCCTTTCGGCAGCCAAAGAGGGAGACTCTCTCGATTGGTCGTTGGGTTCGCCGGTTGTTGCTTAGTGGCCCATCCCCGCTCCTTATTCCCCGTGAGATATCGAAGGGGAATCGAGTGGCCAGTAAATAACAACTCGGTCGGCCGTTTGGCAACTAACCAATGGCAAGAGCGTGCATAATTCACGTGGATCATCTTCTTGGAGGAACCCACTCTTCCGGAACAAAGTCCATTGGCTCTCATCAAGAGCGAAAGAAAACTTTTTTTTTACTCAAAAGAATTTTTTTTTCCTGGAGAAATATTCGGAGAGTTTTTTTCCCCCTCCTTCGTTTAATCTTCTATTTTTCAATTCCGAGACAATCCTGGAATCAACCCTGACCTTTACAACGAAAATGTATGCATCGACTTTTAATTCACTCGTTCAAATCAAGAGATTGACTTCCACTCCGAAATGCCACCCGTTCCAAAACATTTCCACCATGTTTTCTCCAAATGTTAATGGAGATTTTATTCGACACGAATAGAGGAAGACAAAAACAAATGTGTTCTCTAAAAATAGCTAATGCTCTCCTATTGACTCAGGTTTGTCCTTAAGCTTAGTTTGGACGACCTGCTCTTCCGGAGATAGAAATCACAGACTTACAATGGGTCCTTAAGTCAGGAGAGAGATATGGCCAATTGGTCCTAAAGCCTTACATTGAAAATGACTTATAAAACATTTACTGTATCAAATAATCCACAGCAGTTGGCATTACAATACCTACTGAAATGTTCAAGGTTAGACACAATAATCTATGATCTATATACAGAGTGTCCCAAATTGATGTATACACTCTTTGAAACGTTATAGCTCAGCAACGAAGTGAGATAGAAATCTAAGGTTTGTTGTGTATGTTTGTTGTTGGACGACGCTGGAAAAGCATAGCAACACGTTCATTGTTCTTCATTTGTTTATAAACCAAAATGGCGGTGAGACGAAGAGAGAGTGCTACGGAGTTCCCGTCTCGATTTCCCGATTTAACCCCTCTCGACTTCTACATTTAGGGAACTTTAAAGAACACGGTGTACGCCACAAACCCACAAACACTGACGGAATTAACAGATCAGATTGAACATTCTGTCAATGATATTCTATAAGCTATAATCCAGTCGGTATACCGCTCTGTTCGACGTCGGTGTTGGGAGTGTGCTGTATCAGAAGATGGACATTTTGAACATGTACGGGCTTAAAGAAATTTAAGGGATAAAATACAACAAACCTTATATTTCTATTTCATTTCGTTGCTGAGCTAGAACGTTTCAAAGAGTGTACACATCAATTTGGGATACCCTGTAGTTAAAGGTCTTTGTATCGCTATAAGAAAATCATATTATTAGATATTGTTATTCAATTTCAAAATATTTAGCAGCTATTCATTCCATCACCTTGACAAAGCCGGGAAAAGATTGGCGAAACCGGTTAGTGACTTTATTCATCAATCAATATGTATTCCAAAACCTCCATATTTCATATGCAACAAGAAATTAAGCCTCCCGAGGAAGGTATAGGAAAGTATCGGAAGCCCTGAGTTCATCTATTTTTACCTCTTCATCTGCACTTTTTAACCCCCAATTTTTTTTAATCAAAAAATTGATTTTCTCGAACTTAGTATTTAGAAAATATAAAAGAACCCTATCTTCTTTCCTTTCTCATCATTTTCGATCGAATGCTGTATCACACGTCATACGTTGTCATAGTTCTAAAGACCAAGTACTGCCACCTCCACAACTCCGACCCCACCGGGACAATTTGGCACAAGCTTCATAGGAACGTATATTTTGCTTAGAGGAATTTGCTTATCGAATTTTACTCCTTTATATACCTAAATACCATATAGATTACTTGGTCCCCTCTAACTCCCACCCCCGTAATTCCGACCCCAGTGGGTCAATCAAAACCAAACTAAATAGAGCAGGTATACTCATGCCCACAATAAGCTACATTTCCAAATTTCAACCTACCTCAAAAAATGCAGAAATTATTTGTGAAGGGGACGGGCGGACGGACGAACAGACGGACATTGTGAAACCAATAAGTAGCTCCTCCATTCTTCCGCTACTTAATAATCTAACCTTGTAAGGAGAGGAACTCTGATGTTTGTAGCCATTAACGACACAATTCTGCTGTCAATCTGTGGAGAAAATTGACGCTAGCCACTCGCAGTTGTAGCATTCCATTTTTCATAAAATTTAGTGTGCCACTCTGAAGATAGAATATTATGAACCTATTTCATATGATTAACTTGTTCAAGTTTTTCTCGAATGCAAAAGCAGAACATGACTTTATATAGTGGAGAACTTTTGGTATTTAAGATTTTCTATAAGTCATTTGAATTTAGTAAAAGAGGACTGTGTTATGGTTTCTGGGTTCTCTTACTAATTTTTGCCACCAAGTAAGTGAATGAGAGTGCTATGCTCATTTAAGCCATATCGAGAGATAAACCTTGGAGGAGTTTTTCTTGGAAAACTCACTGAAGCCTGAGGAAGAATAAAATCAATCCTCACTCGAGAAACTCAATTGAACTCTTCTCCCTTTCCTTTCTTTCTTACTCTCATTTACTGCACTCTACTATCAAATTTTGTTGATTGGTAGCTGGATAGGGCATGGTTGACTTTTCTTTAGCCTTCTTCTTTCTCGCAGGCTGCAATTAAACCGAATTGTTTCTTAAATGGTTCAGCTTCGTTTCATTGGCATGAGATTGGCTTTCTCCATGACCCAATGCCTGTGCGCGAGAGAGTGAGTGAGAGCATCCTTTTCCTTATTTTCCCTTTTCTCCTTCTTCTTCCCTCTCGTTTGAGATACCGGAGCAAAAGTGAACGCACGAGCGCCTAGAAACGAGGGAATCTACGGTGGCTTTTCATGCATAGGAATTGGCACCAAAGCTTTTATTGGCAGATGGGGAAAGGGAGGAAAAATTGGAGAGAAATGAGCGAGGAAAAGGACGAACCGACATGTACACAGCGCATGCGCAGACTTCACGATTTAAACTTTGGGAAAAGACTGAGAGAGGCGGGGACAGGGGGTTGTTAAAAAGGAAAGTGAAGGTGCGATGAGAGGAGGGGGCGATGGGAATAAAGTCCTCGACCGCATTGCACGTGAGCAGATGACGAAATTATCTCTTTGCAAACTTGGACTCAACGTTGTGGCTTTTTCGCGTGCAAAACACTTTCATTTTTATTATTATTATTATTTTTGAAAAGTAACTTTATAAAGGGAGAGAAGGCACCGGAGAAAGAAACTGCCAATCATGGAGAAAGGGAAAATTTTTTCATTAACGAAGTGAGCCACGTGGCTCACTACACTTGCAAATTAAAGCCAGATGAAAGTTTAAAAAGTAAAAAAACTTAAAAAAGGCGAAATACATATACTGATACAAAAAAACAAAGCAAAACAAAACGATTTTCACAAAGCTTCTCCATTTCAATAATCAATCTCCTCTACAGCAACTATTAAAGTAATTTTTTAGTTCGCAAAAAAGGAGCAAATGAGAATGAGCTTAAACAGCTACGAATTGCGGAAACTCCCAAAGCACTATCCCCAAAGCTTAAGAGAAGAAACTTTGGCTGCATAGGAGAGTGAAAAGTTTTGCACTATTTTCATCCTCAACCTTATTTCTTATTTGTAGCTTTACAACAAAAGCTGCCTACCACCATGCTGTTGCAGCGTCTTAAGACATACCAGTTCTTGTCCTATGAGGCTAACAACTCCCTCAGCCTGGTTTCCACCTCCTCCTGGTTCGGAGTGCCGCCCGAAAAGGAAATGGACCATGGACCTAAATAAGTACTCATCTAAAGGTCTAGATCCGCACTATAAGATTTAGGAGAGCGCGACTTTTGTTCATAGGTACTTCAAAACGGCATACCCCGTTCCAGCTGTTTAGAGAAGAAGTTGGAGTTGGCCATTTGGAACAGACATGCCGTGGTTAGATTAGGTCTGAAACAAACATATCGTGTTCTTCAAAATCCACTTTATGCTGAGAATCGCATTTTATTCGAAATGCCTACGGTTTAACCACAGCCTCAGAGCTGAACCGGGCCCCATCACTGCTTTTGTGTTAGGATATGGAAATGGACCCACTTTACATTGCACCCTGTAATTCTGTTGATGAAATGGATAATGCGGTGGCTCCTATTGACCGTGAAGATGACGAACCACCATGCTATGCTGATTGTTGGATTTGCCCCTACGACCTCGGGTTGACAGCCAACCGGACATTGACTAATCGTCAAGCTTGCTGTCACCTGAGCGAAATCTGTTGAATCATCTAGTTGTGATCCAGTTATGGTCCACGAAAACTTCTCCTTTCGCATGATAAATGTTATTTCAGTAGCTTTATGGCCAAATCCAAACTCGTATGGCAGAACATCCCCATTGAGCCGTTTTTGGCTATTCATCTTTCAAACGTTCAAACGACATACGGGACGACAAAATGAAATACTGTACGCAGGAAAACATAATGTCTCTCCACTGCGTGCGGTGTGCGACTTGATAAGCACGCGATGTATCCTCCGTTCAGGCAAATAGTGTAATTTTTTTTTTACTCAACCTATGAAATGCCGCTCATGCATGATAGAAGAGAAGTAGTTGGGGATGAAACCGAGGTGGGACAGCGCTTCCGTAATCCAGTTTCCCTCTCTTACCCATCGATCGTTGGCTGGATTCCTGGTGGACGATTCAAAACTATCTTCTCTCATTTGCTCACAGACGCCACCCTCGTTGGCGATTCCGAACACGAACCCATCCGACGACAAAAGGAACTACAAACAACAAAAGATGGTCGATTCAAAAGAAATACTTTTTTCCCCACCTCTATTTTTCAGTATCAAAGCGCAAACAAGGAACAAATGGAAGGGTTAAATACGCACAAGCACAACGAATTGACACGTTTAGTTACTTTTTTTTTAAATATGAACCTCGAGTTTTAGTAAATTTCAGGCCTCTTCTGTAGTAGGATCATTTTAAAACATTAAAGGCACCCACCCTACACCATCGCACACAACCTACTTGGGAGTAATGCACGGTTCTCTCCCCTTCAGGAAAAGAAAGCCAAGTTTTTAAGAGTGTGCGCATGAAAGAAATGCCACTCGTTCGGTTGGATGGTGTTGCTGTACTGATTCCGTTCGAGGAGGTTCTTCTCTCGAGGGGAGGCTGTGCACATTAGCATCATCATTATCGTCTGCCTCTGACTCGAAAGATGAATGTTTTGGTGGAGGAAATTGCCACTGAACCTTTGCCAAGGGGTTCCCGATGGAAAGAGGAAGAAAAAACGCAGCACACGATTTTCAAATAACTTTTAGAAAGAGGCTTTAAGTAGAAAGCTGCGCTGCTGCCGCTTTTCTTTTCTCCATCCCGCTCCCCCCGCCCTTAATTAGGCTTACGCTTATAGAAATTTAATGGGATCTTTTCCCTTACCCCCTCCCTATTCATTTTTAACGAATTGCTAACAAAATAAGAAAGGCGAAAAGCTTAAGCAATTCAAAAGACATAATAGATCGAGACAAAAAGCTGAAAAATGTAAATCGGCCGGAACAAAAAAAAAAAGTGAAAAGCGTGAAAAACACGAGCAATTGATTATATTCATTACATATTCTTCATATGGATTACGTAAAAACATTGTGACTTTAAAAAATAAAAATATATTCAGTTTTTTTTTTAGCTAATTACTTTTTTTTTTCCAAGCCCAAGTAAATAACATGCTGCCTACTCTCTGTTAAGAATTACACTTACAAACATCGATGGAAAGAAGACAAAATATTTTCCACTGTATTAAATATAAATTCTGTACTTGCAATAACGTTTGTTATTAAATAATGTAAAGAAAAAAGGATATTACTAGCATACTCTAGGTACCAAGTAAAAATGTGAGTTTTCAAACTTATTTATTGAGAAAATAGGTTGCATGAAAAAAGAAAATATAAAATGTTTTATTTGCAATTTAATATACAGGGTGTTTCAAAATTATGTACAATAAATTTAGTGACATATTCTTCAGGTCAAAAGAAGACGAAAATGTTCTTGGAAACATTTCTGGAAACTATTTATTTACGCGATACAGCCAACTAAACCCGTGGCTCCAAATTACAGGAATTGCTCAAAGTGCCCGCCACCAGCTCGCACGCACGCTTCGCCTCGTTGCATGAGCGACCGTCTGATGTCATGGAAGAGTTCGTCGCCAGCATTACGAACGGTTGGCATGCATTTTCAATTCGTTGTCGCAGATCCATAATGTTAGGAGCTTCTGTGCTGTAGACGATCGTTTTCACATGACCACACAGAAAAAAGTCCAAGGGATTAAGGTCGGGTGATCTTGCAGGCCAGGCTACCGGTCCACCTCGACCTATCCACCGATTCGTGTATGCAGCTTTAGGGTGTGCTCGCACAACATGGCCGAAATGTGCTGGAGCGCCATCATGCATGAACCACATGTTAGATCTTATCAAAAGACGAACATCTTCCAGTAATTCTGGCAATGCATTCTGCAGAAACAAAAGATACGTTCGCCCAGTCAATCGTGGCGGCAACACATAAGGGCCAATTAAGTTATTTCCGACAATTCCACACCAAATGTTCACGGAGAAACGTTCTTGATGCGTTCGAGCTCTGGTAACATGCGGGTTAGCATCTGCCCAATGGTGCTGGTTGTGAGAATTTACGATTCCTGTCCGGGTGAAGGTTGCTTCGTCCGTGAAAAGTATCTGGCTGAGACAACTAGGGTCTGCAGCATGACGACGTTGTATCCATTGGCAAAATCGTTGTCGGTGTGGATAGTTCGTTGGGTTCAGTGCCTGAACCAGTTGCAGGTGGTATGGATGCAAAAGCTGACGGAGAAGAATGCGCCAAACAGATGAGTGCGGAATGTGTACAATGGAAGAAATACGACGGGTGCTTGTCTGTGGTTCATCATGTATGATGTCAATTATCACATCCTCCTCATCCGGAGAATGTGCTACAGGCCGCCCTTGTCCTGTTTGACGGCCAAAGGAACCACGCTTCCTCAAATGTCTGTCGAAAGATACAAATGTTCGGTTATTTGGCAAACGTCTATTCGGAAAGCGTTCGTGGTAGAGTCTTCTTGCTTCCACAGCATTTCCTTCCGCAAGACCATACATTAGGTGCATATCAGTGTATTCTGCACTGGAATACGTGTACATGACTTTTTTTTACGTAAATCGTAATGCGTATGTCAAAGCACGCAAACGTTCTGAAATTGATATTCCTAGTGGATGTACAGTAGTGAAACTACAGTAATGGAAACAACCGTACACAACTAATGGAACAACCCTAAAGTGGGTTTAAATGGAACAAACCACTCAACCTAGTGTTGGGTCGAAACGCTGGAACTGCTAAAATATCGTCCGCTAACTACCGTGCTTCCCTACTCTATCATATTGGATTACTCGCAAACAAATCGTTTCCAGACAAAGTGCTATAGAACATTCTCGTCTTCTTTTGACCTGAAGAATATGTCACTAAATTTATTGTACATAATTTTGAAACACCCTGTATATGCTTCACTTATTTATTTATTTAGATGCATTCCGGATGGAATAAATTACAATTTAGGATAGTAAATTAGAGAAGGTGTAGTTTACAATTGGGAAAATATAAGTAACAATATAAATAGTTAATAGGAGTTTAGAATTGTTTAGTTGCTCTTCAGTTAAACTCTAGTCTTGATCCAATTGTCCTTTAATATAATATTCTGTAATTATTGATAATAGGGTAGACTGGTTGGTGGTGGTAATGCTGTTTTGAATCTTTGCATCCCTTTGTTGTCGTAGTTCGTTCCATAAGTAGATGGCATTGTAGGGAAAATGGTTGGAAAGATATTTGGATACCATTATTGGGATTTCGAATTGGTAATCGGTGTTATGAATATACCAATCTCTAATGAATTCTGCGGGATGACCTTTTAGATGTAAAGCATTTGTCAATTCAGTAATACTAAGTACAATGCAACGTATGTTTAGTAGAAAAGTGCGGACAAGTTTGAATAAATGACATTTGCAGTGGAGATTGATAACTATGGTATCTGTTTGACTAGTGAATTGTAAACGAGAATCTAAGGTGAAGCCTAATATTTTTATAAATGATGGTCGGGGTGCATTTTTTGATATAATTATTGATTTGAATTTATCTTGATTAAGTTTCATTCCTCGCTGTTTGTACTTTTCGTAAATGACATCAGTTAAGTAGCCCGTTTAGCGACGAACATATTCATTCACTCTGCGCTGCAAAAATCATCCATGACCTGACCAAACATTTCCGAACAATCTGAAAATGTAATACTCACTGATTGTATAAAACATTTAACTCCGAGCACAGCTAAGATCGGAGGAAATTTCTCCAAAATCATACCCGACCATTTGAACAAATAACGAATAAGCTCAATTTTTCAATCTCCCGATTGTCTCGAAATTTTTAGGAAAATTTAGAAAAATAAGCAAAAAATTGGGAGATAATCTTTTCAGACAAAATACTCCAAAATCATACCCGACAACTACAAAGTCAAGTATTTAATGCTAGAATTTTATGGTACATTCTGAGCGCACCTTAAATTAAGAGACGCACTTCAAATTCATTCATTAGTAATTCAGCCCGAAGGCTGGTTTGTAGCAGTTACAATTCTCCTCCAGCATTGTCTATCTTCTGCTGTTCTCTTCAGCTGGGCATATGTTCCGACCTGGGCATCTTAACATAGCTGTCTCATAAATGTTCTCCTTGGTCTTCCTCTCCCTCTCTTTCCGGCTATTCTTCCCTCTAACATTTTCCTAAGGAGGCATTCGTGTCGTAATATGTGTCCCATCCAGGACAGTCTCCTTCTTCGTATTGACTTCAGAAGACTTCGCTCTCCTTCAACCTCCTCTAGGACCTGCTCGTTTGTCGTTTTTGCTGTCCAGCTGATTCTCTGCATTCTTCGATAACACCACATCTCAAAGGCTTCCAATTTCCTTCCATGTTTCTGCTGCGTACAGTGCTGTAGACCAAACTCGTAAGCCTTTAAAATGCGCTTTCGGAGTGTCAAATTGGTGTTTTTGGATGCCAGGATGCTGTATCTATCTCGGAAGGCTTTTTTTGCCAGTGCTATTCTTGCTGCTATTTCCGATTCACACCTTAGATCTTCAGTGATTACTTGACCCAGATAGCAGAAGCGGCATTCCTGTTTGATGTCATTTCCATCTATGATGAGGGACAATCTTTTTGGTGTTTTAGAAATCCCATTGTTTTTGTTTTCTTAAAATTGATCTTCATACCAAAAATCTGTACTCCATCGTATTTCTTCCGAGCTTGCTAGTATAGTCTGATCGTCTGCATACTTTATTGCTGTACTTCGTTCTCCGTTGATCCAAATTCCCAACTTCTCATCTCTGATGGACTGTAGCATCATATCTGCATAAACATTGAAAAGTCCCAGAGATAGCAGGCATCCTTGTCGTACTCCTTTCCTTATATTCACCGGTTGCGTTGTATCTTCCTTTAATGCTATTATAGCTTTTTGGTTGGAATAGAGATTCCATATTGCTAAAATTCTGCCCATCTTCAAAAAAGGTAACCCAAATGATTTTCAAAACTATCGCCCGATTTCCATTCTCCCCTTCTTTTCTAAGATTTTTGAAAAGCTGTTTTTCCTTCGTCTTTCAAATTATATACATAACAATAATCTTTTGTCTCCATTACAGCATGGCTTTACTCCGAAACGCAGTACCGATACAGCATGCTACGAGTTACTTGAGTTTATTACTAATGATCTCTCTGATAATAAATTTGTTGTTTCTCTGTTCTTAGATTACTCTAAAGCCTTTGATTCAATCCCTATCCAACTTTTAATGTTTAAACTTTCTTCTTTTTTTAATTTGCATGGTCCCCCATTGTTTTGGTTAACTGAGTTTCTTACAAATCGTAGTTATTATCTATCTATTCATGAATTCCTTTCACCCACACTAAACCGTAATGTTGGGGTTCCTCAAGGTTCTATTCTTTCTCCGTTGTTATTTAATCTTTTTATTAACGACCTTACATATACTCTATCTCCGATTTCTTTAATTTTATATGCTGATGATACCACTCTTTTGTTTTCTGACTCTAATATTTCTAATCTTGTCCTGACTATTAATCAGTCTTTATCAGTCTTGAGCTCTTGGAATTCTGCTAATGCCTTAGTTTTAAATCTTGATAAAACTAGGTACATGCTATTCTATCAGCGAAATAAACATAATGTCCCTTTGGATCTTAATATAGTTTACAACAACTCTCCTATTTCAGGTACCGACTCCTTCAAATATTTAGGTCTCCTCATATCACGTGATTTGTCCTGGGACTCGCATGTTAATTATCTAGTGTCTGTTCTTAATAGAAAACAAGCCATGATCTCGCGCTTATATTATCTCTTGAATGTTCGTAAACCTACATCTGTTTCGCACCACTTCAAATCACTTGGCATTTTAACCATTTTCCAAATTTACATTTCTCAACTTTGTTTGTTCATTTATAAACTCGTAAATTCCCATCTATCACTAGCTAATCCTTTAATAATTACTTATCAATATCACTACCATTCTTATACTACTCGGTCAGCTAATTCTATTCGCCTTCCCCTTGCTAAAAGTAATTATAAACAACGCAGTGTTTCTTACGCAGGAATTAAATGGTGGTCTGATTTACCTGAAGCCATTCGGTCTTCTCCTTCCTGTCATATGTTCAAACGCCTTTTGAAAATCTATCTTCTATCGATTAACACACTTACTAACCCTCGTTAACCTTTTGGATTATTCTGTTTAGTTATTTTCTATATAGCTTTTTATTATTTATTTGTATTTACTAGTTCCTTCTCGTCGGCCATGTGGCCATTTGGGCCTTGGACAGGATTTTTTCTTTTTATACGATTTAAATAAATAAATAAATAAATAAATAAATAAATAAATAAATAAATATTAATTTGAGGATTTGCTTCTCAATTTTAAGAAATCAAATAAAGAAATCAAAAAAATAACGAAAACATTCCAAGAAACCTTATTTTTACTCAATTTGAAGTTTTTTTTAGTGATTTTAATCTCCCAAGCGAAAAAATTATCGAATTTTTATTGCGAGCTTAAATTGGGAGATAACTTTTCAACCCTCAAGCATATCAAAAACAACAAAAAATAAATTATTGACGAAAAATAGGAAAGAAACTTTCACTGCCTGGATTCGAACCAAGAACCTTGGCTCAAGCCGCCAACGCGCTAACCAACTGCGCCACTGGGTAACTAGTCTAACTACCTCCTAAGGACATGTAAATAGTGTTTAGCTTTCATGTCCCCAGTGGCTTAATTGGTAAGCGCGTTGGCGGTTTGAGCAGGGTTCCTGGTTCGATTCCAGGTTGTGGAATTTTCTTTCCTATTTTCCATCAATAATTTGAACAGCTGAGGTATGGCGCAAGATAAAAACCCTCTGAGAACATTCATGAGCTATTCTTTAAAAAATAAATAAATCTCCCACACACAAAAACTTAACTAAATTTCTACCGCAAATAAAATCTAATCAATTTTAGATAAACAGGTCAAACTCAAGCCACAAATGCTAAAAAAATTTTAACTCCCCCAAATTGGGAGATCAGAAAATTCCTTAAAAAAGAGCGCGCATGAAACATCCCAGAAAAAAATTATTCGATTTTAGAGGGTTTTTTAAATGGCGATTTTAAATCTCCCAGTCAACAAAATTACCAAATTTAAAAGCATCCAAAAAAAAAGCCTTAAAAATTTGAAGAACTTGCTATACTATTTTCTACATAACCGCCTTTAGTCTCTGTCAAGAGGGCAGCTGTTCCGGCCTCGGTCTCAAAGGGGCCCCGCAGTAAAATTCGCATGGGGCTCCTCGGTAAAACTTACACGCAAGTTTTGCCCCGTCCTCTCGAAAGCTAGGGGCGGCCCTTATTTTCACTAATCTTGTCATACATGAAAGATAACAACTTTGCTTTGCCACCCAGTCAACTACCCACTTTTGACTATCTTTAAACTCTTTTTGTAGGCATTTCGCTGGTCAGAGCCGATGCACGCAACAATTTCCATGGCCTCTTCCTCTCGAAATTCTTTTTCAACCTCAGGAGGTTATGTTTCAAGTCTTTTGATCTGATGCACCTCTGGAAATTCTTTCTGTCATAAATTCTGGCTCTTGCCCGTGAAGGCAGCATTTCCAGCAGCCGTTTGAAAGCTGATTGCTTATACTTACATTTGTCCTTTGTGTAATGCACTATTTACCTTTCGACACAGTCCCCATCCCTTTCCATGCATTGCGCCCAACGCGTGACTAGTCGGGTGAACCCGTCGGAGAGGAATTCCGGGGTTGTTGTCGACTCGAGGATTGAATGGCAGCTCTCACCTCGTCGTCAGAACGCAACTCATGTCCCTAAGGTGCTCTTTCTTCTTTGGGAAGTGGTGAAAGTCGCAAGGTGCAAAGTCTTTCATTATTTGAACTGAGGTTTTTTCATCTTTGAACTGTAAGCGCTGCAACGCCTCTGGTGTTGGTAATCGTGTGCGGGCGGGCGTTATCGTGCTGCAGAAGAGGGTCCAAAGCTGCCATTCAATCCAAATGGTGAAAACAGTTGAAATAAGAATTTAACAATTGATAAGAAAAACAATTGATATAAAGATGATGAAGCTAAGTTGGTTGTAACTGTTGGTTATGATTGTTGGCTATTGTCACCATTCAAAAATGTTTTATCCTACTGATGATGAGAAATATTCTCGCAAACGTTTTATATAAATTTTATCCCAAATATTTGGATCACCCTCTTCAAAATTTCATCTGTATTTCAAAACCAACACTTCCTTCAAGATTATCGTTTTCTACTATCAACATTATCTTCACAAGACTTCATCTACATCCTCAATAGACTAAATTTATTTCTACTATCAACAACAACTTCAATAGACTAACTACATCGTTTTCTTTAAGTTTTCTTCCATCTCACAAGTTTCTTCATCGTTTTTCAAGATTGGTGACTTTTTTTTTTGTTTTTATTAAATTTTAATTTTACGATTTTCCCCATTAAAAGGAGACTACCCACATTTAAATTTAAGATTAATCATTTAAACTCCTTAGATCAATAATATTAATATTTTTTTTAATTTTTTTTTAAAGAGGTAACCAACACATATTATATATTTTTGTTTTTTTTATTATTATGTTTAAAGCCTGTAAATTTATAAGCTCTTATTATTTTATTTTTTACGGTTTATAACGAATATCTGCTATCAGGAGGAAATTTTCCAGTCCGCTGAAAAGGAATCATCCAAAATTTATTCTACTATAACTACTTGTATAAGTGCAGACTGCAGAGGTGTATAGGTGATTATAACTACTTGTATAAAATGCACGATGAAGTAGTTGCCGTTTTCTTGCTTCAAAATGTTTTTTTTCTCTATGCATTAATCTTTCGTGAATAAATACTGTACTTTTTTTTCGCATTCCACTTGGAGTTATATTCCTATACAATCAATTTAGTGTTTCTTTGCTTTTCCGTCATTGATGAATCTGTATAGGAACTTCACATATCAAGTGGGTCATTTTGGGTAACTCCAATATAGGAAGGCCGTGGTCTCTGGTTCGAGCCCAGGTCGTGGAATTTCAATATTGCTCCTTCCCTTCTCTCTACCGTAATTAATTCCAATATTGCTCCACAGATGTCAGTTACTTTGACCAAATATTTATCCCCAAATTTTAGCGCACAACTTTCAACGGAGTCAAGATGCGCCATCTGTGTATATAGAAAGGAATCCCCGTAAATTAGAGGGCCAGTCGTGAGGTGGAGTAGCGGTCATGACTACGTTTCACAGCTGTTCTCTCATCATGAAATGGCGGTGTTCTATTGCTTTCGTGGGTAAGTTGCTTGAACCAGTCCGTATTGTCTCTTACAAAGAGTAGAAAGAGTTCAAAAAGCATTCTGATGCTCAACTTTATACAACTGCATGTTTAATCACAAAATATTCATTTTTTTTGGAAAGATTTTTGGATAGCTAGAAGGGATGCGGACGCAAAGAAACTATAATCTCAACCTAAAGAGAGGCCACATACCACTCCCTGCCATCTATGGAGGATTATTTGTAATAACAGTGTAAATTTGTCTCATTTGATTGACAGCGAATTTTCTGAATGCATGAATATTCCGGATCTGGTTCACATGTTTTCAGATCGATTCAAAATCATAGTAAATTATATACGGGAAACTTTTCATTCTTGAATATTTCTAATTCTCAATTTTGGAGGAATTATTGTTCCATCTTCTAACATAACTGGATTATAGGAAGTTCCTTTCTTTTTATTGTAAACTGTAATTATCATTTTATTAAATCTGCTCCTTTTTAATTCTTTTATACAGAATACAGGGTGAATTTTAAATACACCGACAAACTCCAGGGAACGGTTCCTGACTGGAAATGGAGTAAAAAAGGTCATATCAACAGGCGAAAACGTCTCAGCACACAGTACATTGCTTTTCAGATCCCCCCCCCCCCCCGAAGTAAAAATCCAGGGGGTTTAAGTCCGGTGATCGAGCAGGCCATTCAACAGGGCCTCCACGTCCTATCCCACATCTGGGGAAGATGTTGTTGAGGGGTTGGCGAACAATAATGCAGAAATGGGGTGGCGCTCCATCGTGCCTTCTACCGTGGCAACAATGCATTTCTGGACACTGGTTGATATGACCTTATTTTACTCCATTTCCAATTAGAAACCATTCCCTGCAGTTTGTCGGTGTACTTAAAATTCACCCTGTATCTAATGATACTGCTGCATTATATAATCTAGTTGGCGAAGTTGAGTTAATCTATCTTCTAAGTTCTCTTTTTATTAAGGAGAAATATATGCAACCAATTTATTAATAAAGAAAATAAATGCGCAAATGCTTGCTTTTATTTCTAATCATTTTTCATGTAATAGAGATTTTATGTTTTTTACGCTATATCTAACAAGGGGACCGCACGGACATATAATCACGGATTTGGTTGAAATTTTAGGAGGTCAATCTACAACATTAATATACCTTCTGTGTAAAAGGATTTGAATCAATGGCCTTTCGTTTCGGAAAAAAAAATTTACGTTTATTATTGTAATATCAGATATGGCAAGTGGGAAGAAAGGATTTAACGTAACAGAGGTGGCGCAGTGGTTAACGTCAGGTTCTGTGGCTATACTGGTCCGGGTTCGATTCTGTAGTATGGAATTTTTTTTCATCTTTTTTCATTTTTTGTGTGTTTTTCGCCATTATTATTTGTTTGCACGTTGCATACATAAACAACGTCACAGATCAAAAAAAGGCATAATGCACTGTACAAATGCATTGTAAAATGCTGATTTTCACGGACGGTCATTGCCGAAGCGTGTGAAATAAAAAAGAGTCTATAAAGATCTGTTCGCACTATCGACGGTCTATGCGCAATCGTCACCGTCACCACCGCATCAGGGATCGCCATCCGTGAAAATATTTTACGACGCATTTTGCATTTTTTTTTAACCCGTGACTTTACTTATGTATGTGAATATTATTATGCAAAGTGCAAACAAATAATAATGGCGGAAAACACCCAAAAAATTGAAAAATAATGGGTAAAAAATTAAAAAAAAAAAAATGAAAAAAAAATTTCAATACTGCAGGAATAGAACCCGGACCAGTAAATCCAGAGAACTCCGCGTTAACCACTGCGCCACCGCTGTTAAGTTGACTACTTTCCTTCCCACTTGGCTTATCTGGCTTATATTTTATTTTTCTGTTCTCCGAAATGAAAGGCTATTGATTCAAATCTTGTTACACAGAAGGTATATTAATGTTGTAGATTGACCTCCTAAAATTTCAACCAAATCCGTGATTACATGTCCGTGCGGCCCTTTTGTATAATATCTCCCACAATCACATGGGATTCGTTTCCATTTTCATTCTATATTATATTCTTTTACATATCTTAAAATATTTATTTTTACAACCGGCATTTGCACTTTTCAATCTAAACACACAGAATACCGAATATTTTCTCCAGTGGCAATAATATTAACTGTTGGCAAAAAGTATAAAGACATCAAACATTCTGCTAAATCTTTTGGAGCAATAAAACTGGGTATAATCTTAATGATAATTCAGTTGATCTCTTATTTCAAAGTATAATATATTATTTAAAAAATCTCAGTAATAAAAAATAACATAGATACGGGGCTGCCACGAAGACGAAATACCGTTCCTCCCCACGTAAGGATATCAAAAAAATTTTTTTAATTTCTTTAAAAATTGCTTTTAAAGAATTTTAAATTTTTAACTGGAATATTTACATTTCTATATGGGGAGGAAGGGTTCACTTTAGAATTTTTTAAAATAAATCACCTTATAATTTTTTATGTTATTTTTTATTACTGGGATTTTACCTTTTGGAATAAGAGAGCAACTGAATTATCAATCTGCTAAATCCTTCCAGATTTATTTTCAGAAGTGCAAGTTGTAGTTAACTTCACATTAAACAATCTCAAATAGGCGTATTTAAAAGGTTACAGTTTTTCATAATTTTACCCAAAATAATTGCCAACCAAATCATAAAACGTTTCAAACAAGATCGTATTGACATAATACAGGGTGATCCAAATTGTTTTCATTGTTGAACATTATTTTGCCAGTGGTTGTTCTTACGGACGTGCTGTAGACGAGTTTCGTAGGAAATATCCTGATGTGGCAGTGCCTAACAATTCAACCGTTACGAGATTAATCGCCCGTTTTAGAGAATGCGGATTTGTTGTCGATGTGCGCTCACTTTTGGGTCACTCTGTATAATTAATAAATTGCCGTGAATGTGTAAGAAAAGTTCACTATAAAATGTAAGGAATTATCTAATGTTTTTTATTTGAATTTCCCAGGTACCTATCTTGACTGAGGTGGTTGACGAAAATGATGAGAAGATTGCCATAATTATGACTTCAGATGACTATGAAGTAGTTACTAAATCATATGCATTTGCCTAAAGGCAATCTTACCTAACTTTTGAGACAGATCCTTTTTGATTTTTGGTTTAAAATTAGAAATAATTATTAAGAAACTTTGATTTTTTTTCACACATGGATGTTCATGCACAGTAAATGTTAGATTTCAATAAAAACAATTTTTACTTTCATTTCTTATGTAGAAAATAAAAAAAAACAACCATTACCTAAAGTTTTAAGACGCAGCTCATTTTCTTGAGATAGAAAAGGAGCATATAATCAATGTTAAACTGGGTAGAAGAAGAAAACCCAACACAGAAGTTCCAGGACTTCCAAAAAATTAAAGTATATATGAACCCAAACTCAGGGATGATGAATGCATGAGAGGAACATGCAAACACAGGTATTTCTTCGATAACAACCTGTGATCTACTTAGATTTTAAAAACGTGGAATGTAATGAAGAGTTTCAGCTTACATTTAAGAAGTGTCTACAGGCCGCATATAAATACCATTCTTATATGAGAGAAAAAGCTCGTCTTCATTTATCGGTAAATTCCAAGTGTTGTGATCCTCTGACTCTTACTTCTGAGATAAAATATTAATGAAAGTGGTGTAATAAATTCATTTACAGGACAAAAATTTGTTTATAATTTTTCTCTTGTTTTACACATGCAAAAAAAAAAAAAGTACAAACAAGCGACCTATTTCCTGTTCGACCACGATCCCTTCATTCTTAATAACCAATCGATCACAGAAATTACAATCATTTAGTTTCACGAGAAATAAATTTTCAAATTCTTTATACCGAATACAAGTTAAAAAGGGAGCCGGGATTATTGTGAGAATTTTATTTCAAACACCTCGAATATTAGATGTGCCTAACATCAACAATGAGTGATCTAGAAATTTCTGTATACAATACACTCGAATCAATTTTTATGTCTTATTTTAGCCCTTCTTTTCGAAGGTTGCTGGTAGCAGCTAAACTACGATTCCAGCACAAAGGAAAGGAGATAGAGAGATCCTCGGCAGGGAAGCGACGCTCCTGTGCGGCAGGCGGTCAATTGCTTCCCTGCTAAACGTGGACGACGGGGAGGTAAACGAAGGCGGCAATCCTATGTACGGAGCAATTTTTTATTTCTTTCCTTTTCTGAACGATATTCCGTCAACGTATTCCGCATAGCAGAGTGGAATATAAACGCGAATAACTAATGCGAGAAAAAAATTTAATAGCCACCAGCAGCAATGACTGGCGAAAACTAAACGTTACTGGCGCCCTTTATTTATTTAGTCTCGGTAGTTAGTTAAGAGCTGATTTTCAAAGCAATTAACGTTACACAAAGGAATCACATTTTCTATTGTTGCAAGCCTCTTTCTCTTTGCTTCCTTTGGATGAGCAAGTGACAGCGCGGTTTGTCGGGCTTCTTAAACAATTTTGCAAGCGTTAACAGCAATTTCTACAGCCACAGAATAAAATCTGAGCTATACGGAAAATAAAGAGAAAAGCACTTCAATCCAACTACAGAGGTTGATTCATCGTTATTTCACAGACGTTCAGGGGCTATCCTAATTCAGGAGACCTTTTTTTCCATGAACGACGATGCTCGATTTGAAATCTCTGTCTTTGCACTATAGCTCGACACCGGAGTTTCCACTGTAGCAGGCTTGATTGCAGAGTAATGTCGGGTATTCCTGACCATATTCTTTACTGCTTTCCATAAGCCATCCATAGTTCGAGATCACCTGTCACAAAGTCCTCGTTTCAAAACACCATAATCGCAGAAATCCATTGGCGACGCATCGGGTGACTTGACATGTATGTCCGTAAATGGTATAGAGCGAATTCCGGTTTCCTGCTCCATCCTGGTCATGTAGGCAATTGTTGACTTAGCCTAATGGCTGGACGCTTTCTAATTCTTGGTAGATCCACACACGTCTAGCCTCTGTACCATATAGAAGAGAGTTGAGATTTTTTAGCGGTAAATGGGTTCTAAGATGTTAGCCTGATAGCATCCCGCGTTAATTTTCACGTTCTTTTCAATCCTTCGAATCTGTAACTTGCCTTTGTGACAGTATCCGGCGACTACCATAAAACCTCGTGGAAAACTTTCACGACATTGACGGAAGATAAAATACTGCACGAGGTTTGTTGTATCGCACAGGTATACCCATGCTTCATCCAAAGTAACAAGAAACCACCATTTATCACTTGCTAAATAACGTTTGTTGGTTTTTCTCTCGGGCACGTGACACAGATCCAACCTGTGAACTTTTGGCTTCAGACGCTTTACAAGCTGCAAATCCTAGGAGATTATGCGACTTACTGTTGCCTGGGAGACTCCTGCATGTCGTGCTTTTGCTCTTTGTGTTGCAGAGTTTTCCTTTAGCATGTGATTCTTCACCATCTCTTTAACGCGCTTTTAGGGGTAGAATACCTGCGCCCCCTGGTCCGGCTCGTGCTTTCTTTAATACATATCGGATAGCACTTGCAGTTACTAAACAACCGAGCTCCTTGCACTTTTTTCGATGATACGAGTATCCTGCCGTGGAAAGTCCAAATAGGAACCTTTCCCGCCAAGCGTCAACTTTCGGAGGCACACTTAGCCGCTGAAAATTTGAAACTAACTGTGAGCCATCCCCCTATGCCATTATATTTATAGCCCATCTAATCTCGATTCTAGCTTTCACTAGTGTCCCTGGAAACAATATGCAAAACTGTGAATGCATAATGAAGCCACCTCTGTACAAGAGAGAAACAAGAAATTGTGAGAAGGAAAAATGAAACTATTAAAAAAACACAAACAAAACAATCGACAGTAATTACGTAAGCAAGGGTACAAAGAAATGTGAAGACGAAGAAATGAAGTTGGAAAGAACCGTCATCGTTGTTTAAAAATACTGCCAAGAAGCGAGAAGACCCAGTTATTCGTGGCAAAATTCTAAACCAACTTCGAGAAAATATAACAATAATAACGAACCATGATATATGATGTAAAAAATGAGAATGCCGTTATAATTTTAAAGCTTTTCTTTAATTACAACTAATAAACCAATCCTAATGTGTTCTTCCTTTAAAATTTTTTTTTTCTCCTCAACACAAAATCTGTTTACGTTTGTTATAAAATTTCTCTACTTTTTTATAACAGTATTTTAATTTTTACTTCTTCTTCTTTCCTGTGTCCGTCCAGGATATTTTCTCGATTTTTTCCCCTTCTCTTCTCCCCGGCGTTAACTTTTCAAGCGCGAGTGATTTGACGTCATTAGACCAACGTTTCCATGACATCGACGGCGCAGCCATGTTCTTCGCGGCCCGATGCATAACCAAGAGCATTTCCGCCAAATAGACAGTCTCCATCAAAAGAGACAGTCACCGTTGCCAAATGACCAAGAATATTCGCTCTCTCCACACATGCCCCGGTCCCTCAACTTCTTCAACAGTCCTACTCCCAGAGTTTAAAAAAGTAAAAAAAAAAAAAAAAAAAAAAAAGAAGAAGAAGAAGCAAAACACAGTGCTCACCGTCCATCTGCTTTTTGCATTTGGAAGATCCTTAACCAGAGCTCAGCTGACAAATCCTATATGAGTGAGAAACGAGAAGCTTAATACACAGAGAAAAGGGTTCCAGCACAAGAAAGTGGATTTTGTTTCTTGTTGTCACTATTTTCCCTCGCCTTTTTTCTCTCTCTGATGGTGTCAGTAGCGATTGACGCTCACGTTTAAAACGTCCGAATTGTTTCAGCACGAGTGACGATGAGCTTAACCGAAATGACATTTGGCAAACACGAGCCTATAACACAGGGACGCCCTTCTTTATTTATTTTCCTTAATCCTAACCAGAATTCTTCGAGGTCCCTTTCAAAGGAAGTCTTTTCACTGTTTTTCTTTCTTTCTCTCTCTTATTCTCTACAATTTTTCCTTCTTTTTTTTAGTCAATTATTTTCTTGGAACTCGCGCCATTTTAGATTACATCATCGACCTGTCACGAGCAAATGGCAGCCATCTCGATTCATATACAAAAAAAAAAGAAAAAAGAAAGAGGTAGGGAGGCAAAAAAAACCCTTCGTATCCCCATTAAAAAAGACATTATTGAGCCGCTTGAAGGCAAAGACTAAATGAAAATATGAACCGAGAAAGAAAAATAACACACTACTTTCTCTCTTACTGTTTTATTAATTTCCAGTGCTTGGACTACTCAATAGAATAGAACGCTAATGTCCCAGAAACGTTATTTTGAGACGACATAATTTGGCAGAGACGTCCCTTTTTTAACCTCCTCTTTCATTTCCTAACAAGACGTTCTTGTCGCTCTGAAAGTAAAAAAGTCTAACGGTCTAATGGAAGAGTAAAAAAAATAAAAAAGAAAACAGAAAGAATCACACATCATTTCATCTCTTTCGTTCAAACAGAGGGGTCATTAATTTTAATAAGGATGAAACAGTCCACTGTTTAAATCTCTACAAACGCTTTCAAGAGTTACATGAGTTTTGCCGCGTGAACGCTCACTTCGGGCGATAGCGTTTGTTCCAGTAAACTTCAAAGTGCAGTCGATACCGATGATCTCTTCAAGCATTCTTTAACCACATAAAAATCACGTTATCTTTTCTTCATAGAAGGATGACGCAATACGTCCACACCTATTTCGCCCAAAATGAATGGCATAAGAAGGCAGTATACCGGGGGAAAATTTACAACACTAGACAATAAAAAAATTAAGCGAAAGGAAAAATTCCAAGACCTCGAAAAAATCAACTTACTGGAAAAAAAAAATGAACCGACCGTAACGAAACTTCGCATACCAATCATCAAAATTCGTAGATACGGCCCTGACAAGTGCAGGTCCCGCTCTTACTGTTCGACAATATGCACCCTAGACAAAAACTGTACATGTTCAAACAAAACAATACTGACAATGAAGTTACACAGTTTACCTATTTTCAACGTAAGAACCTAGTTGCTGAATCCGGCGATCCGTGGTAACGAAACGTGAGCTAACAAGGGGGGGGGGGGACCAGCCCGTTAAGCTTCGATTTAACTGAAATTTAAATATGTTGTTACGCACCTCTCT